>CAUYRT010045875.1:0-48345 GCA_963574885.1 Lepilemur ruficaudatus
CATGCCTGTAGTCCCAGCTACTTGGGAGGCTGAGGCAGAAGGATCGCTTGAGCCCAGGAGTTTGAGGTTGCTGTGAGCTAAGCTGATGCCACGGCACTCACTCTAGCCCGGGCAACAGAGTGAGACTCTGTCTCAAAAAAAAAAAAAAAAAATAGACACATCAGGATACTGAAGACCATTTAGAATAACTGCGTTGCACCAGGGTGCTCTTTTCTCATTGATATGGCTGCATTTAATGACACATGCTAAGTTTTAATTGCATCTCAAAGAACTTAATGAAACTTTCAGTATTCGTCAGCCTAGTATTTAATCTAGTTGTACGAACATCTCCCTGTACTGCAGTGTGAATGAATCTGACGACCTTTGTGCTGTTTAGTAGGAACAGTCTGAGGGAAATTTCCCAAAGCAAATCAAATTTTGCTCACCTGGCTGATAAATTTGAGGTATGACTTTGAAGTCGGGCCGCAGACTTCAGTCTCGGTTTATAAATGGTTCACTGCCTTAAATCTTTGCTGTACAAGACTTTGAACAGCATCAAGCAGGAGGACGAGGCTGAGCCGGCCACCCCCGAGGAGGAGGCCCTGGGCGTGGAGCCGGCCATGGCGCTGAGTCCCCAGGCAGAGCCTTCCCAGCTGGACGAGTTTTTTGCGGTGGTCGATCAAGTATGTATCAATGCCTGCCTTCGTCTTTGCTAAATATGACCCGATGAGGACTGTGACGGTGATGACCCTGGGGATGGGGGGGGGTGGATAATGAGCAAATCACATTTGCCAGAAGGATTGACAAGGCTGAGAACTAACGTTTGAATTAGATGCTTGTTATTCGTGCATTCCTCGTTCATGTGGCACGGTTTATTACCACCTACTGTGCCAGTAAATGCTCTCGACACAGGGCATGAGGGTTTGTGAAGAGGCTTCATGGTCCAGCAGAGGAAGGCAGAACAGTGGGGAGGGACAGGCCCAGGCGGTGCTGCCCTCGTGGGGTGAGCCGGGCCTCGGGAGCCGCTCAGGCTGGAGGCAGCTTGCTGGAAGGCAGAGGCTGGGCTGGTAAAAGCGGTTTCCCAACTCACAGTCTCACCTAGGAGAGTTGGCAAGGAAAAGCAGAACCTCTGTTTCTTAGAAAAAAATAAATTAGCACATCACAAAAGAAACTTAGGCGGCACAGAGTGGCTTAGCTCAAGACTCCCCCCCGACCCCCCGTCCAGGCCCACTTCTGAGACATTCCTGTTGTTCGTAGAAAAAAGCTTCTATTTCAAAGTTTGATGACTTTTGCTTAAATTAAAACTTTTAAAGACTCCTATAGTAATTTAATTTCAAAATACTTTCTTAAATAGCTCACTCCCATTGAGAAATACGCATTGAATTACTTGGAACTTTTCCACATTTCCAGCAGTGACAGTGGACCGAGACTTACGGAGGTAGGACTTCCTTATGAATCACTGTCCAATGTCCAGAAATGCTGCTTCGGGCCAAAAGTGTCAGAACGCTGGCTGTATGCGAACGACACATCTGTGTTTTTGCAGGAGTTCACGTGTGGTCACAGTAACGCACAGAGTGGCGGGAATTACTTTAGTTTTGTGATGAGATTGTACAGTTTGTAGCTTTCCAAGGGTTGGGATGATTGTTCTGCTAATGCATTGACCATGGCTGAGAATTACTTAGGAGTTATCACAATACTAACCAAGAGCGTATTGCGGGAGTTTTTACGGGTTCTCAGTTGTTTAAGGACGGCATTATCTATTTTGGATTTCTAGGTTTTGGGGGAAATAGTGGAGACATATAAAGTTCATGTATCTCATTATTTTGCAGTCGTGTCTTAGTGGTTTGCTATTGACCATGGAGAGAAGTTATGAAAAAGAATTCTGAGGTGAACTCAGGAGAGCAGGGTTTCCAGGTCTTGTCTTTAGTCTTGTCTCTGCCACACCTGGGCTACGTGGCCTTGGCACGTGCCTCCCCCAGACTTTGCCACAGAATTGGCACCTCTAGAATGAGGGTACCAAGTCGACTCTGCTGAGAATCCCTCCCTGGCTGTAAAATTCTGTGGTACTTAGATGGTTGGAATGAATACCTATTTGAATATTCATTAATTAAAACTTCCAGTTGAGAGATGCTTAGAAATCTTTGATGTCCTCATGTCTGAAAGGAGGACGTGAAAGGCGTGTGAGGGTGGTGTGGGAGCTCCACGATGTGCGGGAAGCGGAGGGCGGCCCGGAAAGTGCACTGCTCAAGGAGGAGGAGGAGGAGCTGCTGACCTACTCACGGGAAGACGCCTACAACAGGGTGGGTGTCCTGCCCACCTGCCGTGTGGAGAGGGGACGTCTGTTACTGAGCCACAGCACGGGGTGCAGCCCGGCGGGCGGGAAGCTCGGGGCCTGTGTTCAGCACAGAGTCGTTGTTTGTGCAGCCCTGAGCCGGTTGTATGAGGAAACCCCAGAGGAAATCGAGGTTCTAGCCCGATTTCTACTGCTGTCTTGAGTGACTGCTTAGCGACAACCCAGGAAAGCGCCATTTAAAGAACGTATTCTTTTATAACAAACCGTCATGAAGGTGAATCTTCTTTATAAATTTAATGGACCTTAGGAAAGGCGTTCTCATTAATGTGCTCATCGCAAATGCACATACTTCCCAGGAAAGCCCCAGAATGGGCTTCTCAGAGCCGTCCCCGGTGGCAGAGGCCGAGGTGCTGGCGGCCCTCCTGGTGGTGGGGTGGGCTGGGCTCCGGCAGCCGCGGTTGTCTGCGGGCAGCTGGTGCACACAGTGGGCGCCGCGGCATCCCTCCACTGCCGGCGTCTCAGTGGGTGTTGCCTGCAGACGTCTGTAGGTAAAAGGCTGTCTTTTTAACTCTTCAACCAGGAATATGTTTGTGAAGGCGCGGATGGACAGACTGAAGTAATGCCCGTAAGTGACGACATTTTTACGTAAACTGAGTTCTGCTCCTTCTCCGCTGTCTTCCTGCCCCCTAGCGTCTGCTCATGGCCTGCTGGGTGCGAGCACTGCCCCGCCGTTGCGATAGAGGCGGGTTGAGGAGTCTCTGCAGCGCCACAGATGCCTATGCCCGGCGGTGTGACCGACGCCCACTCACAACGCAGCCGCCCTCACAGAGGCCCCTGCGTGGCCCCGTTTCCAGGGAGCCCTGCGCCTGCCCCAGGTGCCACGGGCTGCTTTCCTGTTGCACATGGGCACCCTGCTGCCCTCCGCACGCTGACTCGGCCACTCTTCCACACGGGGGCCTCACACGGTCCCTCTCCGTGCTGGCATGTCCCACCACGTGGATGCACTGGGGGCAGTTTCTCCGTCACCCACTGGTAGGGCAGCACAGATGACGCTGCCGTGAGGGTTTCTGCGAGGTCCCTGAGCAGACGCCTATTTCCACCTCTCCAGGGCTCGTACCTGGAATGGAGCGTCTGGGCTGGGGGGGCACGTGTGTACCTGGGTCCTTGTGGACAGCGTAGGAACGCCACTTCTCCACACGCTGTGGACATGCAGCGCTGTCAGCCTTTGAAGTCAGCCATCTGGGTCCGTGATGACAATGACGCTGGCCTTGTTCATGCCTGTGATAATGTTCTCACTTCACAGCTCTGGACCCCGCCCACGCCCCCCCAGGACAACAGCGACATCTACATCGACTCAGTCATGTGTCTGACATACGAGGCCAGCCCCATTCCCGAGGCAAAGCTGCCCTCCATGTACGTGCAGAGCGGGCGCAAGCGGCACAAGATGGACCCCTCCGGTAATGCCCGACTCGGAAAACGCCCAGGGACTAGGAGCAGACTTGGTTCTTAAATTTATAAGGTTTTTGTCCCATTTTTTATTTTCTTGGGGCACAGACAGCATTGCCAGTCACTCTCTTTTGTCTTTTTAAACAATGCAGTTAACTTGTCACGCCCCTGCCCATCTGAGTCCTGCTGTGACTGCTAGGTGATCCAGAGATGGCGGTAGGCCACAGCTCTTAGTGTGTTCTCAGGTGTGTGGTGAGCACCTGGCCCCCCGCAGGAGCCCACGGCCCGAGTCCCGTGCGTGCTGGGCGTCTCAACTCACTTCTCCAGCACGTACCGTGGGTGGTGGCGGCAGGCTGCTTGGGCTTCCCCAGCCCTCTGCCGCAAGGCCGCACGAGTGACGGCTGGCGCTGTGCAGGGGCTCACGAAACACAGCGGTGGCTGTTCTGTGCTGTGTGTCTTCTTAGATTCGCCTGTTGTTAGGATTCTGAGTAAGGTTCACCACTAACCCAGAACACAGTAATTTTTGAATGGTTGCTCTTCATCGGGCGTCTGTCGGGAGCCTCTCAGTATGGGATGGCGACCGCCCTGCCACCCCCAGGAGGAGGTGACAGCTTTCTCCCCTGTCTGACAAGAGGACAGAGGCTGCAGGGAGATGAGCTGGCTCTGAGGGGTCCCTCCCGTCCAGCCGCAGGCAGGAAGAAGAAGCAGCGTCACGGGGAAGCCCTCATCCCCCCTCGGTCCCTGTTTGACTGCACCCACCCGGGCATGCTGAAAGTGCGCCGCGAAGGCTGTGAGCAGAGGAGGAGCCTCCTGCCCAAGCAGTCGGAGCCCTCGGCCAGGCCCCTGCCCGCCCCCGCCAAGGCCGCGGGAGAGGCGGCTCCGGACAGCCCCGAGTGGCTCATCGGCGAGGACTGGGCGCTGCTGCAGGTGCGCAGGCGGAGCGGCCACCACTGCTCTGCGGGTTTCGCTCTCCCTAATCCGGCGGGCGGATGTTCCGGGCTTGCCACGGTTGCTAAGTTGATAGGTTTGACGTCTTAAGTATACAACTGATTCTTTCCCAGGCTGTGAAGCAACTTCTGGAGCTTCCTCTGAATCTCGCTGTCGTGTCGCCTGCCCACACCCCCAACTGGGACCTGGTCAGCGACGTGGTCAACGCCCGCAGCCGAACCTACCGCTCCCCCAGGCAGTGCCGGAGCCGGTATGAGAACGTCATCATTCCCCGGGAGGAAGGAAAGGTGAGTTTTCGATTAAAGTGCCAGTAACCCTAGGAGTCAGTTCTTTTCTTAATGTATGATGCACATTCGCATTTAATACAGGTTTTAGAAGAACATTTTGTTCTAATATAAACATGAAATATATTGTTTTTCATGATGTATTTTGAAAAGAGAATTATTGGCAGGACCTGGTTTACAGGACGACAATGATGGAAATATCACAGAACTGAACAATGTAAAATTGTCAGTTAGCATTTCTTCATAGCATCTTACATTTCACAGAGAAAATTCCAATGGCTAAAATTCAGTGGTGTCCACAGTCCCAGCATGAGAAGCGCAGGTGCCTCTTGCTCAGCAGGGCAGAGGCCGCGTGACCGTTGCTGTCCCGAAATGCCGCTGTCAGGAGCAACTTCGAAAAGTGGGAAAGGCCTCTAAGATTTATTCAGCCACGTTTCCAAATTGTTTCTTGGGCTTAAACGTTTTTCTGCTCCTGGTCTCTTCGTATCAGATGCTCCCATTTTTGTTTGGTTTCTTGGTTTCCTACTTACAAAAGGCACCTTGGCTTTTGCTTCTAACGTGAGCAAGGTCTGAACACAGGAGGTTTTTCACAGTATGGTGAAAAACATGTGGCCGTAGCTGACAGGGTTAGCAGAGCTGTGGCTGTGTGGCGAGCTGTTTAAAGCCTTTGCTTTTTCTTAAAGCACATGCAATATTTTGGTAACACTGGATAAAGAGGTGCAGATTGAGTAAGCTTTCTTTTCTATCTTTTTTTTTTTCTGAGTAACATGCAGATAAAGTCATTCTTTTTATAATAAAAACTTTTTTCCTATTTCATAGCTAATGTTTGATGCTAACCCTAAAAAGAAGACCAAAAGCCTCTATAAGGTATTTTAAAAGTCATCATTAGACTAGCTATTCATGACACTTCTAGTGGAAAATTTTTTTAATTATTCAAATTTCCCATATAACATGACCTGGTTTTTATTTTCTCTCTTGGTTAAATTCTGCTTTTAACTTTTTTTCGTTTAACTTCAACTCCTTTAACTTTTTTTTTTTTTTGGTGCCTTTTTGACATGTAATTCATTTACTTTTTGGTGACTATTTATGGATGGCATTCTTTTTTATTCATTATTATTATTCATTTTATTCATCAAATAGTTATGTACAGGCGACGTGCTGATTGGGTTGCCATGAGGGGATGGGGGAAGAAGTAAGTTTGAAGCGTGGTCTTTCCCCAGAGGAGACATGGAGCACGTATTTCTAGTCGCGCAGACCCTGCGCGCTCACATGGAGCATAACTGGCGATTCGAGGCAGCTGAGCGCACCGAGCAAGGTTGTCGAGGGGATTATAGTAACTGCAGAGTTCTTGCTGTGGGGGTGAGAGTTGAGTGGGCTCCCCTTGAGGGCAGAAGCTGAAGGCACCTGTTCCTGGTGTGCCAGGTGGGGCAGAAGTTCATGAGGTGGCTCAGGGAAGGCCATAGGGACTGTCCTGGGTGGGGCTTCGGTTGCTCTAAGGAATTGGCCCTTCACTCTGCAGACAGTGGTGAGCTCCTGGAGGCTCCAGAGCGTGAGAATGATGTATTCAACACGCTATTTTACCTTTACCCACAAATCCACCACTTCTTCATTCCTTTGTATAAACCCAGATTTATACGTAGCGTCATTTTCCTTCTGCCTGGAGGACTTTAACATTCTTACAGTGCTGGGCTACTGAGTTATTTCAGCCTTTGGGTGTCTGAAAAGGCCTATATTTCACTTTTGTTTTTGAAAGATATTGTCATTGGATATAGAATTTTAATTTTTGTCTTTCAAACTTTACAGATGTTGTTCCACTGCCTTATTGCTTGCATTGTTTGTGATCAGAAATCTGTCATCATTCTCATGTTTGTTCTTGTGTTGGTATTTTCTTAAGCTACTGAATTTTTTTTTTTTTTTTTGGTCACCACGTAAAGATTTTGCCTTATATCGGGCCTTGGCATAGTTTTCTTCATATTTCTTCTGCTCGTGGTTTGCTGAGCTCTTGGATCTGTGGGTTTATAGTGTTAATCAAATCTGGAAAGATCAGGCTTTTTTTTCTTTTTTTTTTTTTTTTTTTTGAGACAGAGTGCCGTGGCGTCAGCCTAGCTCACAGCAACCTCAAACTCATGGGCTCAGGCGATCCTCCTGCCTTAGCCTCCTGAGTAGCTGGGACTACATGCGCAAGCCACCACACCCGGCTAATTTTTTCTGTATGTTTTTAGTTGGCCAATTAATTTCTTTCTATTTTCTTTTAGTAGAGATGGGGTCTCGCTCTTGCTCAGGCTGGTCTCAAACTCTTAACCTTGAGCGATCCACCCTCCTCCGCCTCCCAGAGTGCTAGGATTACAGGTGTGAGCCACCGCACCCGGCCCAGGCATTATTTCTCCAACTAATTGTTCAGTTTCCCTCCCTCCTTTCCTTCTGGGATTCTAGTCTTTCCGCTCTCTGTTTTGTTTGGGGTAGTTTCTGTTGCTGACTCTTCGCATTTGCTGATGTTCGTTCTGTAGCGTCCTGTCAGCTGTTTTCCCGTCCTGTGCGTTCTTCGTCTTAGACGTTTGGCTTTGGTCTCTGCGTCTTGCACACGCTCGCTCCCCTCTGCCTCTAACTCGCAGCTGCTGTGTCCCTTTCCTGGTCTGAGTTCACCGTCTCTGTTGTTTGTGGGTCTGTCTCTATGAGCTGATACTGACCTGTCATTATGGGCTGTGTTTGTCTGCCTCTTTGTGATCAAATGCGAGACACTGTGGACTTTACCTTGTTGGGTGCGGGATTCTTCCGTATTTCCTTAAATATTTTTGAGCTGAGTCCTGGGGGGCAGTCAGGTTACTTGGAAACAGTTTGTAACCTTTGAGGCTTGATTGTAAACTTGTCAGGCAGGGTCAGAGCAATCTGTGGTCTAGGACTGTGAGGGCCTCGCCACCAAGACAGCACTTCTGAGCACTTTCCCTGGTGCCCGGCATGTCGTGAGGTTTTCCACTCTGGCTTCGGGAGGGAGAGCTCCTCCCAGCCCTGACGAGATCCGCGAGTCATTCCTCCCACTCCTCCCTGGCTGTGCTTCGTTCTGCTGTGTGTCATTCCTTCCTGCACAAGCTGTTCTGGCCCCAGGTCCCCTGGCAGCCACCGTCTCCTCCGCACTCTGCCTGCAGACGCAGCCACCTTGGCCTCCTGCTCCCAGCCCTTCCCCACTCGGGGAGACTGGGGGGCTCTGCTCGGACCCCTCGCCCCGCTCTGGCCTTGAAACTCGCCCCAGACAGCCGCCGGGTGCCTGCAGGGCTCGCTCCCTTGGTTTCCCGCCTCTCGGGGATCACTCCCTGTGCTGTGTGTCCGGTGTCTGGAAACCACTGTTGCCACTTTTCCAAGGCAGCAGCCTAGGTCCATCTTGGCCAAAGGGAAGTGACGCGTCACATTGGATGGATCCGTGTGCCTGCGCAGAGCCAGCGTGAGGGTTGGCTGCTGAGGGGTGACGAGGACACTAACCCCAGAGTCCTGAGAAATAGCCACACGTAAACACAGAAATGGGATTTTCTGTGACGTGTGCTGACTTGGCCTTGCTCTCACTATCGACCGCGTCTCTGGCCCGGCTTCCTTTGTGTAGCGGCGCTGTGCATCCGCCTCCGTGGTGGGCTGCTCCTCGGTGTGTGTGGCTGCTCCTCTGCTCCTAGTGGGGGACTCCCAGGTCACCTGTGCAGTCTCTAAGGTCAGCTCTTGAGCTCTCACTGGTCATTTTAAATTGTTTCACTTTTTCCCTAAGATAAAGTGATAATATCCATTGTAGAATATTTAGGAAAGAGAGTTAAACAGAAAGAAGAAAAATCACCAGTTAGCCCTTTAGCAAGAGATGGCCACTGTGAATATTTTAGACTAATTTTTTCTAGCATTTTTCCATGTTTATGGGGTGTACGTGGTTTGCTTTAACACTCAGATTTCATTTTAACCATTTGTTTTCACTTACTGGAGAATAAGGTGTTGGAATCACCTTGGGATGGTCACTCGTTCATTTCATGAGCGCTGCCAAGGGGCACCAGTGGCGCACTGGGACACTGTGGGGACGGTGACAGGCTGGTGGGACCCTGCGGCGTCCTGCTGGGGAAGCCACGCTTGACCGCCCACTGTCCACCTGGTCCTGGGCAGAGGCTGAGCAGGGAGCCCCTGGCCTCATGAGAAGCCTCCACATAGGCCCAGAGCTGTGTCCCACCCCTGTGCAGGGGCCCCATGGCCAGTCACTGCCACATTCCAGGCCAGGCCACGACCCCTCCTGCGACCACAGATGCCCCTGTGCTGGTGCAGAGGCACCCACGGGTGGCGGGGCCTGGTGGCTCACGGCACAGCCCGCATGTCTGTGGCAGGAGGCAGCGAGTAGCCTGAGTGTGGCGCCCGTTGTGTCGTATAGATCCAGCGTACAGATAGGGCTGTATCGAGTAGACGGGGCTGTATTGTATAGATAGGGTTGAAGTGCGCTTGTCGGGATGGGGCTCAGGGTGCCTTTTGGTGCTTCACTGTATCTCAGCCGGGCCCTCAGTGCTGAACCGTTGCATGTCAGGCTGTGCAGAGCGTCCCAGGGTCCCCTTGCTGCCCCTTAGGGCAGGCAGCAGGAGGCACAGGCCACGCAGCACTTGGAAGGGCCTCACTCAGCCTGGCTCCCGAGAGCAGCAGGTCTCCAGTTAGTGGGTCAGGAGGAGCAGGATGTGACGAGACTGTGTTCTGAGAAGAGCTCTGGTCACGGGTGGCAGTAGATTAGAGGGGCCAGAGCACATGTGGGGAGAACACAGGGCGGAAATGGCCTCCGGCCGGGTGTGGCAGGGCGGTGAGAGCATCGTGGTGGGGCTGGGGCGGGGCGAGTTCATGCTGCTGCCAGAGCTTCCCCTACGTCCCTCAGCACCTGCCACACGGTCTCTGGTCCAGAACGTGACAAATGCACCGCGATGGCAGCCATGAAGGACAGTGGCTATGGCTTGGCCACAACGTCCTGAGCCGTCTTCCGACACTCTTCCGAGCCCGGCTGCCAGCTGCCAGCGACACCTGGAGCGGGAGTCCCAATCCCACTCGAGTGCAAAGCAAGCTCCTCCTCCTAACCCCTCTTTTTGTCAACGGCTTTCCCTTTTCCCAGCCACCTGGCCTTGGGCCCTCAATGTCATCTTTTTGCTGTGACCCTTTCACTGCTCCCCACGGCGCAGGCCTGTTCTGCTGCCGTCTGTGCTGGTGACACGTGTGTCCCCACCAGCCCTGCCCTTTCCCATGGACTCTGGCTGCAGCAGCTCTGCACAGCCACCGCCTCCAGTCCAGGCTTCGGCATCAGCTCCCAGCCATGCCCCACCCGTCTCTCACGGACAAGCACGGCTCTTAGCGGGTGGCCGCGCCCTTTGTGCTGTGTCTCCCCCTCCCAAACACAGTCGCTCCTGCTCTGCTCCCCGCACCCCTTCGGGCTGGCCCAGCCCCAGGCCCCGCGCTGCACCGCGCCCTGCGGCTGGGGTCTCCTCCCGCCACCTGCTGCTGCGTGACGTGCGTCTGTGAGCGCAGTGGCTGAGCAAGAGCATGGCGGTGTGGGCTCTGGACGGGGGCTGTGCACAGGTGGGGTCACGGGCAGATGGGCTGGGAGGCAGCCGGGGGGCCTGTGAGCGTCTGCGAGCGGCCTGGCCCCGCAGCCTGCTTCAGCCTCCTGGACTCCTACCATGGATCCTCCGGGCAAGTGTCCAGCAGATGGGAAGTGGGAGCCACCGGTCCCCTCAGGTGGACACGCTCTCCCCCGTGCAGCTGGTCTGGGGTTCAGTGCACATCCTGAGCACCCCCACGAGGAGCCCCCTGGTCTGGGTATGCAGTCGCCCCTCTGGGGACCCTGCTCGAGCGTCCTCTCCTCCTGTGATGCCTGTGTCACGCTTGTATCATAGTATTGTGTGCATGTGTTTTATCCTCCTAGTGATTTATTAGCTCTTTTAGGGCCAAACACACCTGCCTTGAATCCAGCTGGCTGCACAAGTGTTTGTTGCTGTGATTCAGGCAGAAAACGGGGTGTGCACTGGGGGACTCTGGGCTCATGAGGGAGATTTCTCCAGGTCCCGAGAGCCCCTCTGGGAGCCGTGTGCAGCGGGCGGGACACGCCCTGGTCCAGGACCACGCACCGTGCATGTGCCTTCGCTCTGCAGACCAAGAGCAGCCGGCCGCTCCGCACCCACCAGATCTACGCGCAGGACGAAGGCGCCACACAGATGCAGCTGTACACGAGCCACTTTGAGGGCGTGGCTGCGATCGCGGGGAAGAGAAGCCCACCGATTAGACCCCTGTAAGCCAGCGGGTGTGTTCCCTTTTAATTACCTGAGCTCCTGCGCTTTGAGATGAATTTGAGTGTCCGTGCTCAAAACTGGCTCGTTTTTTAATCACCATATTATCTCGTGGGACTGTATCAAAGTCTGATTTTAAAATTGCTAAACATGTCTGATTTCCTGCACAAGGGCTTGGTTCCTCTGTCACTGGAGTGCTGCGGTGAGGCCTTCGATGGGGTGTGGGCAGAGGCCAGGAGGAGAAAGGGTTCTTTCCATGTGGGGTATTTTGCTTTAAACCGGTGGTTCTCAAAGTGTGGTCTCGGGGTTCCCGCGACCCTCCCAGGTGGTCTGCAGGGCCAGAACTCTCCCACTGCTGAGCCGTGGTGGTCTCTGGTCCTCACTCTGAGAGCACGGGAGGCTTTTCCTGAGGACACTGGACATGCGAGGACGTGGCGGGAAGGAAGCTGTGTGCACTCGCTGTAGGAGCAGGAGAGCCTCCCGTGTGGATCGGGGCCACGTTGCAACTCTCCCTTAGAATCCACTGCCGGAAGTTGGTGTGACATCGAAGAATTGCCACAACCGGTTGAAAAGTCCATTGAAACGCTCCTGTGTTTGCAGCTACGTAGCGGGGGGACTCGCCCATCCCCACACGCTCCATGCGGCCGATCACGCGGGGGCTGCAAACGCCACTCTTGTCACTGATGCTTTTGGTTTGGGAAATATAACATTGCTTCACTAAAAATGTGTTTTGTATGTAAATGTAATGGGTTTATTGTTAATATTTTTAAGTGAATTATTAAACCTGTTGAAGTTTCTCACCTTTAATTTCTAACGGGTAGTATCAACAAATACCACCGTGTAGACAGATCCTATGAGCGTAAAGGGTCCTGAGACCACACATCTGAGAACTGCTGCTTTAATCAAACCCGGTACCTGCAAAGTGTCTTTTAAACAATAAATTAGGGAGTGAATTTAGAGGGTTCTTTGTAATGATTTCATTCTGTCTGATCATTTAACATTAGATTGAATTATAAATACTCTGTTTATACTTGGCAAATTTTTGGCTATTCATCCTCTGAATGTATTTTTTAGAAAGTCTTGAATCCTGTGGCCTTGAGAGCTTAGTTTCAGTGCATCTGTTTTATGAAAACCTCAGCGTTTCTCGGGCATCATAAGCGCTGACCTGGGAGCCTTGGTGCTCACACACAACGCTGGGCTGTGTGTCCCGCGCTCTGGGATTGAGTCATGGGGACGTTTCTTAGAGGGAGTCTCTGGAACATATCCACGTGTAGTCCCACAAGGTTGGGGACCCCTGGCTGGGAGCCCGGGTGACAGAGTAGAGGGGACGGCACCTTCAGGGCGCAGAATGTTGGGACGCTGGGAGAGCAGTCGTCACGGCGTCGGCAGTGACGGAAAACGCTGTGCTTGCTTTCAGGCTCAGCACCAACCCTTTCCAGAGGAACCCCAAGCACGCGTCTGTGCTGGCTGACAGGTGGGAGTCGGGAGCCTCGCCCTGCGCCCTCGCCGGGAAGGCGCCTCCCTGAGGTGCTAATGCAGTGGTGCCTCCTGTTTCAGCGGCATCGGCTACGACCAGCCTCTGCCCCCGGTCCAGCTCGCCTCCCTCTGTGCAGAGCACGTCGCCAAGGAGAAGAAGGTAGCACGGTTGGCACATGCCCCCTGTCCTGAGCCTGCAGCCTGCAACAGGCACCCGTGATGGTGCTTTAGTCCAATGCGGTGTCCCCAGTCCTGACTTGATTTGTGATAACTTATTTACATTTTTTTTTTGAGACAAAGTCTCACTCTGTCACCTGGGCTAGAGTGCCGTGGCGTCAGCCTAGCTCACTGCAACCTCAAATTCCTGGGCTCAAGCGATCTTCCTGCCTCAGCCTCCTGAGTAGCTGGGACTACAAGCATGCACCACCAGGCCCGGCTAATGTTTTTCTATATATTTTTAGTTGTCCAGCTAATTTCTTTCTATTTTTTTTTTTTAGTAGAGACAGGGTCTCACTCTTGCTCAGGCTGGTTTCAAACTCCTGAGTTCAAACGATCCGCCCGCCTTAGCCTCCCAGAGTACTAGGATTACAGATGTGAGCCACCGTGCCCAGCCTAATTTACGTTTTTTTAACCTAATTCTGCAGGAACACAGATTGTGACCTTGAGGAAAATGTTCCGATAATCTCTATGCAAAAGTGTGATTTTCTTCTAGGTTTTAGCTGAACAGCAGAGAGCCCAGCCACAGCTGGTGGTGCCGCAGCCAGGGGTGCCACAGCACCAGCAAGCCGCTGTCCAGCCGCAGCCGGGCCAGGCCCCACCGCAAACACAGACACAGGGAAGCCAGCAGCCTTCCGGAGTGGGGCAGCCCGCGGCCACCACTGCGAGCAGCACGGCTGTCCTGGTGAGTCCTCCTGCCCCTGCGGAGCCTCGACGTAGGACACGCCCTGACACCCGCATTGCCGCCCTCAGACCTGCCCCTAGCACACGAGGACCAGGACACAGAAGAGGACGGGGAATGAGCAGGTCACAGGCCACGTCCTGTGCAAACTGTGCTCGGGGGTTCAGTGTGTGTGCGAGAGTGTGCGAGTGCATGTGTTAGTGTGTGAGAGTGTTAGTGTGTGTGTGAGTGTGAGAGTGTGTGTGTTATTGTGTGTGTTAGTGTGAGTGTGAGTGTGTGTGTGTGAGTGTGAATGGGAGAGAGTGTGTGTTATTGTGTGAGTGTATGTTATTGTGTGTTAGTGTGTGTTAGTGTGTGAGTGTGAATGAGAGAGAGTGTGTTGTGAGTGTGAGAGTGTGTCATTGTGAGTGTGAATGGGAGAGAGTGTGTGTTATTGTGTGAGTGTATGTTATTGTGTGTTAGTGTGTGAGTGTGAATGGGAGAGAGTGTGTTGTGAGTGTGAGAGTGTGTCATTGTGAGTGTGAATGGGAGAGTGTGTGTGTCTTATTGTGAGTATGAATAGGAGTGTGTGTGTTATTATGTGTGTTAGTGTGTGAGAGTGTTAGTGTGTCTTATTGTGAGTGTGAATGGGAGAGTGTGTGTATTGTGTGAATGTGTGCGTGAGTGGGAGAGTGCGTGTGTTGTGTGTGTGTGTGTGAATGGGAGAGAGACTGTGTGTTATTGTGAGTGTGAATGGGAGAGAGTGTGTGTGTTACTGTGAGTGTGAATGGGAGAGTGCATGTGTTATTGTGTGTGTGTGTGAATGGGAGAGTGTGTGTGTTATTGTGTGAGTGTGAGAGTGTGAATGGGAGAGAGAGTGCATGTGAGCAGGGAGGCAGCCTGTCCGTCCCATGGAACAACAGGTGTGACCCGGCACTCCCGCCACACAACACCCTGTCCCAGGCCCGTGGTGACTGTGGGACCCTACCTAGCACTGCCATGGGCATGGTGCCAACCCACTTTAAACGAAATGTCGGAGTGACTCTGTACGGAGAACAAAACACTGAAATTTCTGACAGGTATTGTTTGCGGTTTTGTCACTGGGGAGCAAACCGAGCTGACGTCCTCACTTAAGCACATGCCACTTTCAGGAAGAGTTGATCCCCTGGCTAGCGAGTCCCCAGCACGGGGGTCGCGCACCCTGTGCCCGTCAGCACCAGGCCCGCCGTCCGCCGCACTCAGGACACTCACGCCGGGCGGGGTGCTGGCCCGCGGCTCGCCCCTCCTGCCTGCTCTGCCCGCCACCTCGGTCCTTCCGCGGTGGCCGCTGGAGGAGGCTCTTCGCACACGGTCAGAGGCCGAGCCTCCTGCCGCCCCTGCTGTTGCTCACGTTCCCCGTCCTCCTTCTGAGCCTCAGCTCAGAACCACCTCCCAGAAGTTGCCCCCGGCCAGGTGCCTGTCACTGCCCTAGAGCCGTGGGCTCCGTGTGCTCACGGAGACGACTGGTCAATCTCTGTCCCTCCTGTAGACGTCGGGGCCTGCGAGGGAGAGGGCTTCTGTGTGCCCCAGTGCTGGCACACAGTAGGCGCTCGATAAGCACAGAATAAATGAGTGGAAACAAATGAATGAATGAACAAATGGACAGGCGTGGGGCGTGTCTGACCCGTCACTGGTTCCCTGCAGTCCCGCAGCCTCCTGGGCTGCAGGCGGCACCGGGGAGACATGCGACGTGTCGGGCTAGAAGCACTGAGGACAGAATGACCACTCTGTGCTATCTGTGACGTGAAGTCAACTGTCTCCCCAACAGGCTGGAGCCATCAAAGCTGCGGTGACAGGAGCAGGTGCCCAGACCGGTAACGTGCTGGGACACAGCTTTTGTGGCCGGGAAGACACAGACCCCTCGACCTCGCAGCCGCCCTGGTTTCTGTTCCCTTATCAGCTGCCGTGAGTGGAAACATCGTGAGTGTGGCCCCCGGAGCCTCCGCTGCCTCTTTCCCGCCTCTGAGCAAGCGCTTGGCCTCTCCAGGGTTGCCGGGGACGCTGCCCGTAAGTGGCAGGGGCCACTCCCCTCCCCAGGAACACCTGCTCTTGGGGCCACGGTGTGGCCGTCCTGAGCTGCACGTCCACTGGGCTCCTCTGTGCTCAGACTGCATCAGGAAAAATACTTTTTAAAAGATTAATGTTTGATTTCTGCTCGCCACTCAATGCAAAACTCACCCCCGCCTTCTTTCGTCTTAAAGGCCTCAGGGGGTGCGGCTTCTGCCCAGCCCCGGCCAGGCGGCTCCCCAGCCGGGCCCTCAAACGAGCCTGCCTCCGCTCCAGGTGTGCGCACCGTCACTTCTGGCACAACGTCAGCCGTGGCCACTGCCAGCGTGGCCCCCGCACAGACCCAGACGAGGGCCTTAGTGACCCAGGGGACTCCCAGGGGACTCCAGGTGACAATCGGTGTTGTTCTTGCATAGTGGATACCGAGGCCAGATTGAGATGGCCCCTAACGTTGTGGACACCCCCAGCACAGTGCGGGCAAGCTGGCTGTCCGTGCTTGTGTCAGCGCATGGCCCTGTCACGCACGTGGGCCGCGTCATCTCGGGCGCAGCCGCAGCTGCTAGCAGAGGGCGGTTTGCGTTGCGGGGTTCTCTGGAAGCGGCGTCCATGTGCAGGGGCGTCTTGCGCAAGGCAGCGAGGGTCTTTGACCTTCTGTGCTGACTCTAGGACTTCACCCCAAGTCATGCACAAAATAATTTGCATAGATCTTCCAGAAAGGACAGGGATTTAACCAACCTTATTTATTCTCACTGCTGTATCCACTAGAATGACGTATTACAGGAAATCTGAAAATAACTTTCTTTTCCGGCCTAGCAAAATCTCTTTCAGTTTGGACCAATATTTCTTATAGATACCAATTGAATTATTTAAAACCCTACCTCTGATAACTCAAACTTTAAGCCCGACTTTGTTGAAGAAGGAACTTTGTAGCATCATCTAGAATTTTTCCTGTAAACTAGTGAATTTATTTTCCCATAAAGGCGTATTGGAGGGGCTTTCAAACCCTGTGTCTTGGTGTCTGTCCGTCCGTCTGTCTCCCTCTTTCCCAGTCGCAGCAGCGGCAGCAGCACAGCTGCCCGACAAGAGCCTCGGCTCCGCCCACCTCCAGCTGCTCCGGCGGCAACAGCAGCCAGTGGTGCAAGTTCCGCACGTCCAGGGCCAGACGCAGACCCCGGCTCCAGGCCCGACGAAGGCTGTAGGAAACTGTCACAGGTCAGGGACAAACTCTGCCATCATATAAATGGCACTGGTGAAAACCCGTGAACGTTATCCTGGTTGTTTTAAAATGTTCAAAGACTGTGAAAGCTTCATAATCCTGTGTCACATGGGCTAAGACGAGCCTCAGGTAGTAGACGTTGTGGTTTCTCTCATCACACCACGCCCTTGCCGTGCCCACCCGAGATTGTGCGGGCACTGTCTGCCAGGCCCACCCGAGGTCGTGCGGGGCACTGTCTGCCGTGCCCACCCGAGGTTGTGCAGGGCACTGTCTGCCGGGCCCAGCTAAGGTCGTGCGGGGCACTGTCTGCCGTGCCCACCTGAGGTCGTGCGGGGCACTGTCTGCCATGCCCACCCGAGGTCGTGCGGGGCACTGTCTGTCGTGCCCACCCGAGGTCTTGCGGGGCACTGTCTGTCATGCCCACCCAAGGTCATGCAGACACTGTCTGCCAGGCCCAGCTGACGTCGTGCGGGGCACTGTCTGTCGTGCCCACCTGAGGCTGTGTGGGACACTGACTGCCAAGCCCACCTGAGGTTGTGTGGGCAATGTCTGCTGTGCCCACCTGAGGTTGTGCAGGGCACTGTCTGCCGTGCCCACCTGAGGTGCGGGGCACTATGAGCCACCGCGCAGCCGGATGTCTGTCTTTGACAGTCTTTAAAAGCGTGAATGAAGAAGACATAAACTCCCAGACTTGTGTAAATGCCTTTGCCAACTAAGAAGAGAAATGAGTGTTGCCTGTCTCTTCAGGAGCACCTGATTAGACTCCAGAAGCAGTAACTGCAGCTGCTTGCGCCGCCGCCGCAGGCCCCGCCGGGACCCCCGCAATCCCTGCAGCAGCAGAGCCCCCAGCTCACCGCGGTCGTGGCCCCGCGGCCTGGCGCCCTGATCCCGGGCACCACTGTGGCCAACCTGCAGGTGGCCCGGCTCGTAAGTTTCCCTGTGTCGTGGGTTTCAGTATTCAAGGTGGTTTGACTGTTCTAACCGCTAAGGAAGGGTCACGCCACGTGACACCACAGAGCTTCCGTGTCCTCGTTTCTTTTTACTCAGACTCGAGTGTCCGCCCCCCAGCTGCAAGGCCCGGGACAGATGGCGGCGCCAGCACCGCAGTCGGCCCAGGTTGCTCTGGCCAAGCCCCTGGTGGTCTCCGTCCCGGCCGCTGTGGTGTCTTCCGCTGGGGTCACGGCACTTCCCATCAGCATGACGGAGATTAGCGTCGCGCTAGGGCAGGCACAGAAAGCAGCAGGTACTTGGCCGCGCCTGACTGAGGAGATTGGAGACGACTTCCCCAGTGAACCCCGAGCCTCGTCTGCCTCCCTCCGCGGAGCAGGTGGCGTGGAGCCCGCCGCCCCCGGTGAGAGGCGCCCGTCTATGTCCCAGGAGACGCAGTGTGCGCACGTGTCTCTCTAGGGCTGCAGGGGTTCCCCGGGGGATGCGACGCACCAGCCGTTCAGGGTCGGGGCTGCCTCGTGTGTCCATGTTCCGTCCTTTTCCTGTCACGGCAGGCGGACACACCGTGGTCGCGCAGTCTCTGCACGGGCAGCAGCTCCTAAAACTCAAACACCAGCAGCAGCAGAAAGCGGCGCAGCTCCTGGCCGCCCCCGGCCCCGCCGCCGAGCAGCAGAAGGTGAGCAAGCAGTGTCTGCTCTGCTTCCCTGTGTCCAGGCCTCACTGGGCCACCGGGCCAGGCTCGTCCCCTTCCCGGTCCACAGGGGCAGCTGTGCGAGCAGAACTGAAGGGGCACGTGGCCCAGCAGGGCCTGCCTAGGGCACGGCCAGCATCTGAAACAAAGACAAGGACAGGGAGTGATAGGCTGGATTTTGCTTTTCTGTATAATTTTTAAAAATATATTTAAAATGATTTCTATGAAAAGTCACTCTGACAAGAACTCCTGTTTTGGGTAATATGACAGATTAGAGACCCTGAAAACGTTATTCAACAAAACATCTAAAAATGCCAGCTTTAAAAAACCACAGGTAAAACCTGCAATACCCTGGCTGCACAACCGCCAAGCGGCGCCACTGAGACCTTCCCCATCGTTTCTGCTAAGGGCAGAGGCTCCCACACAGAGCTCCTCAGGGTCAGGACCCCCAGCCAGAGGAGGGGCCGGCTCAGGGTTTGCACCTCTAGGTGGGGTCAGGGGAGCTGTCACCCCATGCCGGGGCCCCCAGAGCACCCTCCGTGGCAGCCCCTGCACAGCTGGGCTTTTCTGGGAACAGGATCTGGTGCTGCCCCCAGAGCAGGAACAGCGAGGGGACAAGGGCGCGGCCAGCCATGAGGGTGCCCTGCGGGATGTGCAGGTGTTTGCAGGGCAGGGGCCCAGGCTGACCTCTCTGTGCCTCAGAGCTAATGGCCTGGCCAGGACCGAGGTGTCCACCAGGAAAGGTGGATGAGCCGGCCCCGAGATGTCAGACCAAGGCCAGCAACGGCGCCAGATGGGGCGGCAGGTTTGGGGAGATCTGGGTTCGTGGGCCTGCCCTCGTCTTGTGACTGGTCGGGGGCAGCCTGGAGGTGCCTTCTCAGGTCCGGGGTCTTTGGGTGTCCGAGCACCTTTGCTACCTGCGCGGCTGTTTCCTGTCCTTGCTCACCCCAGCCACAGGCTGTTGTTTTGAGCAGCCTGAGAGGCCAGCCCGCACCCTGCTTCCGCCACTCATGTTCCGTCAGGCCAGGGAGCCACCGCGGGCAGACTGCGGTGCCGACTGGTGGGCACTGTGCCTGGCCAGTCTGCGGCAGCCGTGCGGGGCATCCCTGGGGGCTTGGCCGTCCCCTGCTCCTGCGGTTTGGGCTTGCAAGGCCGTGTGTCCAGCAAGGTCATGCCTCCCTCTTGTTCAACACCAGAGTCTCGGGAACCGCCACCGTCTGCATGGCCAGTGTTGCTGGCTGCGCCTGTGCTGGGTTGCACGTCACCCCCAGAGACACCCTCGACTGCCAGATTGCACAGGAACAGAGGCAGCTCCTCCCACTGGCCGAGAACAGGGTTTCTCTCGCTGGGACTGTGCCCGGTGAATCCCGGCTAAGTGCGTCTCGCAGACTGGCCCAGAGTTTGCTTCTGCCTGGGGACACCGGCCAGGCTGAAGGGAAGCAGTGACCTTCCAATGGGCTGGACTGGCCACGCTGTCAAGTTCCTTGAAAACCTGAGATTCAAGCTGCGACTGAGCTTGGGATCTCTCGGGTCCTAGCCCGGCCCTGCCGGCGCACACCTGCTCGCCCCGAGGGCTGTGCTGTCTGCACCCCCTTTTACAAAGTCCACCTTTCGTTTTACAGACAAATGCCCAGCAAATCGCTACTCAGACCCAGCAGCAGACCAGCCAACAGCCCAAAGTGACGTACACACCCCAGCCCAGCACAAAGACCCCGTTTTTGACATCCCCCGTGTTTCAGGCTCCCAAGGCCCCGGCTACCCAGCAAGTGCAGGGCCAGACACAGGTAGGACTGCCGTCCCTGCCCCATGGCGGGTGGCAGACGCATCTGCGTCCTGCTGTCCTTTTCTACTGGAGACCCCCTTTCCTCAGAGCCAGGGGAGGGATCCTGGCCAGCGCCGCGGCAACAGCTTCTCTGCTTTGTGCTCCATGCAGGTGGCCAAGACCCCACAAGCGGCTCAGAAGCAAACAGCTCCAGCGAACCTTCAGCAGGTGGCGGCTGCTGCCCAGCAGGTGAGCGCTACCGACCTTAACGCCCTTGACCTCACACCCCTCAGCCACGCCTCCCTGCTCAGCACCCTCCCTTGGGTCTGGCAAACCCACTTTCCACCCACTCCCTAACCGTCTCCTCGACCCAGCACAGTGCGGAGCCCACCATGGGCCTGTGGTGCAGCCGCCTGCTGTGGGCTGTGGTTGGGCCTCTGGGACGTGCTGGTCAGTCCGGGGCCCACATCGCGTCTGCACCTAGCGGCATCCAGCCGTCATCCATACCCAATAACTGGGGATCTGGTTTTGTGCTCTGCCGGCATTTATTTGAAAACAGTCAAAGGTTCAGCCTCCTCTCTAGTCGGGGCCAGCCTGCTCCCAGGCACCATTCTGCATCGTAGAGAAAGGCCAGCCGGGGCGTGGCAACCTGGCTTCCAGCAATCCTCACAGCTCCACGAGTCCAGGTGCCTCGGACCGCTTTTCTCTGAGTTAGTGATGAGTGTCGTTTACCTTTTTGTTGTTGTTGCCATTTTTTTGGACATAGGGTCTCGCTCTGTCACCTGGGCTACAGTGTAGTGGCGAGATCACAGCTCACTGCAGCCTCCAACTCCTGGGCCCAAGCAATCCTCCTCCCTCAGCCTCCTGAGTTGCTGGGACTACAGGTGCTACCAGCACGCCCAGCTAATTTTTAAATTTTTTAAAATTTTTTGTAGAGAGGGGTCTCCCTGTGTTGCTCAGGAGGGTCTCCAACTCCTGGCATCTAGCGATCCTCCCACCTCAGCCTCCCAAAGTTCTGGGATCACAGCTATGAGCCACCACCACACTTGGACTTTTACCTTTTAAACAAAGCACTTTATTGAGATGTGAGTCTCATACTGGGCAATTTACCCATTTATAGTGGTTTCCAGTAGAATGTTGAGTTGCGCAACCGTCACCAGTTTAGACCATTTCCACCATGTCCAGAAGGAACTGCATCCTCCTGGCCAGTCAGCCCCCAGCCCGGCCCTATGGACCACCCTGCTTGGGACACTATAGATGGAGTCACAAAGATGTGGCCTCTGGGGACGGCTCCCACTCAGCGTGACGGGTTCAAGGTTCACCCACATAGCCCGGGCCATGCCTTGCTGTCTAGTTGTGTGGGTTCCCCGCTTGCTACCCGTCCTTCAGCTCAGGGACGTGTGGATGCTTCTACTTTTGGCAGCAGTGACCAGTGCTGTGACGTGTGTGTACGAGTCCTTGTGTGGACACAGGTTATCATGTGTCTTGGGCTATAGCCAGGAGTGGAACTGCTGACTCACTGAGGAACCTCAAACTGTGATCCATGGTGGCCCCGCCTCACCTCCCGCCCAGCAGGTCCCCCTCCCATGTCTGTCTTTTGGGTCATCCTGGGCACGTGAGGGGCATGTCCCTCACAAGCAAGGCAGTGCGTCCTGGCCTGGGTGGCGCTGAGCTAGGGGCAGGGGATGCGCGTGGCTCAAACACAAGACTCTTAGACTTTCCTGAACAAATGTTTCGCCATTTGCTGTCGGCCCTTTGGACAATTTCCATAGACCTTGGTGGCTGGTTTTATGATAATTTTTACGGGTTGTGCTTCTCTTCCCGGCAGTCCGGGAAGCCTCACCCTACCCTTTTTTGCAGGTTGGTTCTAAGCAGCTGCATTTTCCATGACCGAAAACTAGGCCCAGTCAGTGGGGGCTGTTTGTGTATCATAAGCAGAATTTTGATAATTCAGGTACGCCGTTTTTGAGTAAGCCAGAAAAAACAGACATACTGGGAACCTGAGCACAAGCTACGCAGAGGGCGCGTCTCCCGTTCTGCCGCCTGTCCTCACTCGGGAAGAGGAAAGCAGCGTGTCAGACTGTTGCAACACCAACCCCCTACTTGTCACCTCTCACACACAGGTCCAGGCACAGCCGCAGGCGACGCCTCAGACCACGGCTGCCCAACCGCAAGTTGAAGCGCTTCACACAGCTCCACACAAGTTACCGCAGCAGCAGGTCGTGACGACTGTCCCACCCCAGACACAAGCCCTGGGGCAGGCCCACAGCTAGCTGCGGGCCCCCCATGAGGCTCGGGCCCCCCGCAAGCCCAGCTGCACCAAGCTTCCGCGGGGAAGCCGCCTCCTGCCCCTGCCGGGCTGAGGGGGGAGTGCGGGCCCCACAGCTGGACCCGGCCGCCACTGGGCGGGAGGCCTGTGGCCACACCACCCTCAGCCCACGTTCCAGCATGTTCGAGGCGTGCTGTGTGCAGCCTGCACAAAACAGAAACCCTTTTTTTTGTATGAGAACATTGTGTTTCTGTCCCCGGGAAGTTTGTACTGGTTCGGTTTGTATACTTTTCCCGTCAACATTTCCTGCTGCCCTGGTGATCTGCACTTGTTCTCCTGTGTCCTCAGCCTGCAGCTGGGCAGTGACGATCACAGGTAATCCAGGCAGGTCTGTGTCAAGAATGTGTTTTTTCACATTATTTTACTGCAATGGATAAGTGTGTCCACGTAGAAAAGAATCACAGTTCATTCCTATTTTTTATAAAATTTTCAGAACACGCCTTCTCACAATGGTCAATGTTTGTGACGTGTTATTTTCCATCATTATTTGTGATGAAAACTTATTGTGAGTTTACTTTACACTGAGGCAGTGGTCAAAGTAAAACGTTGTTGACTACACAGCTGACTTCTGTGGTCTGTGACGCCCGTAACGATGGCAACGCCTGAGTTGATGACACGGGCCCAGAAAGGGTGTCCGAAGTGTCAGCTCAAGGAGTGGGACCGTGCCTGGCACAGCCACCGCACGTGCCCCAGGGAGGGCCTCGGCGAAGATGGTGACCGTGCTCACCACGCTGCTGCAGGCTCAGCTCAAGGCCAATCTCAGCCAAAGACTTGACAGTCGCCGTTGCACCCGTGCTGGGTAGTGCGCGCAGTCTCACTGCCGCTGGTCTCAGGCTTCTGCGGCCTCAGGTTTGAAGGCAACAAGCCGTGAAGTCTCAGGCCTGGGCATCTCCCGAGGTCCGAGCTGACTTCCGGGGCTGCTGGCACGGCGGAGAGGAGTGTAGGGAAGGCCGTGGCCATGGCTGTGCGCAGCAGCCCTGAAGAACTCCCGTCTTTTCTCACATGACATCCACTGCTTGGGGAAGGCGGGTGAAGGCAGCGGCTGCTGTCCCACGTCGGTCCCTCAAGCCCCAGCCTAGGCCACCTTCTGCTTCCACTCTTCCTGGGGGAGGACGGAGGGCTCAGCACCTTCCCCCCTCCAGCCCCAGAGCTCAAGGATGACCCCGTCTCCACCCTTTCCTTCCTTCTCCCCGCGTGTCCTGACAACATCCTCCGCACACACCCGAGGCTTGAGTCCCGAGAACACCAGAGCCGCACGGCCCTCACCTTGACCGTCCTCTCCAGCTGGGCCAAGGCCTCCTCGTAGCGAGGGACCAGCGGCTGCAGCAGCTTGCAGGGGAGCTCGTGCCGCTCCAGCGCGGGCACCCCGCCTTCCGTCAGCATCTGGCCGAACCTCCGCTCCTGGAGGGAAGCCCACGTGTGGGAAGGGGTCCCAGGTACCCACCAGGCAGCAGGAGCCCCCGCCAAGACCCTCTCGGCCTCACCTGCACCTTGAGGAGCAGCGTGAAGGCCTGTCCCGCGTTCCCAGCTCGGGCTGTTCTCCCAACCCTGAAACCAAACACGGCATCTCCCAATAGCAGCCTCCGACCTCCAGGGGCCTGAGGGGGCTTCTCTCTCAGCCAACCACCCCCAGAGCCACGTGCGAGGGCCCCACACATGCTGCCCTCACCGGTGCACGTAGGTCCTCAGGTACTGGGGGGCGTCATAGTTAACCACCAGCTCCACGCCCTGCACATCAATGCCGCGGGCGGTGGCGTCTGTGCTGATGAGGCTGTCGGACACACGCGCTGTGGGCCATCGTGCCAGGGGTGGCCCTGTGGGGGTGGCGCTGAGGGCACAGGAGGCCCCTCTCCCGAAGGGACGGCCTGGCAGAGGGACCCAGTGGACACCCCGCTCCAGAGCCCCAGGCCCTTCCCCGCACTCACAGCTGGATCTTTCCCTGTTCAAACTGCTTCAAGATCGTCCTCCTCTGGCCGGGCCCGTAGCGGGAAGAGAATTCAGCCACGCTCACGCCCCCGAACGCTTGCACCAGCAGGAAGAGCCTGGGCAGAAACACGGCTGCAGCCCAGTGGCGCCGTGGCAGACCCAGCGCAGCCAAGCCCAGGCCCTCACCTGTGTGAGTTCTCCCGGGAGTTGGTGAAGCAGAGGACCCTGGAGAAGCCCATCTTGAGGATCAGGTGCAGCACGAGCAGCGGCTTGGTGCGGAGGCTGCAGGGCACGTAGTGGTGCTGCGGGAGGCGCAGGGGTTGGCAGGAGCCTGGGCGCCCAGGCGCCACCCTGCCCCGCACACACCCCACCCTGCCCCATACGCGCCCCACTCACCGTGAGCCCCGCGGGGAAGGCGTACTTCCCTCCCACGTCCCCATCGGTGTCGTCGGAGCCCCCGTGAGCCGCACCCACGGAGAAAAGGCGGGGCTGGTGGAGGCCCAGCTGCTGCAGCTTTTCGGGGTTCTGGGTCAGAGTCGCTGAGAAAAGCAGCTTCTGCAGGGGCATCTGCGGACAGCAGGTGCTAGGAGAGAGGGTGTGCTGGAAGGAGCCAACTGCAGCCCTCTGGGCTCCCCAAGGCTGCCCAGTGCACGGAAGAGCCTGCACCAGCCAGGGCGGGGTGTCCGACTCGTACGGGGTCCGACAGGGCGGAACTCACTCCCACCTCCTCCCAGGGCCAAGGGAAAGAGCAGAGCAGTCGCCACCCAGGGCCAGCAGCTCCTGAGCTCCATGCGGGGTACCTGGCGGCCGTCTCGGCCTGGAGCTGCCTCCTCTGGAGCAGGGCGCAGGGCTCCCTGGGGCCCGCGCTCTGGAAGGCAGCGGCCACCACCCGCGGCAGCCAGGACTGGTGCATGCTGTCCACCATCCGGTCGGCCTCGTCCACGACCTGGGGGCCGGAAGCCGGGCGGTAGGTGGTGGGGAGGCTCCGGCCAAGGTCAGCCCTTTGCTCCCAGCCCAGGCTCCGGGACGGGCACCTACCAGGAAGCGTAGCTGCTGGAGGCTGAATCCTGGGGTCTGGTCGATGTGGTCCACCAGGCGGCCAGGAGTGGCCACCACGATGTCAGCCAGGCAGCGGTAGCCACCTGCTCTGTAAAGCACAGCGCGGTTCCACAGAAAGGTCTTCCTGGGGCCTTCCGACAGCAAGACACCACCTGCCTCACCTCCCACGGCACGGGCCCCGCCCCCAACACTGGGGACCCAACAGACGGTGTCGTGGCCGGCAGCTCACAGGAGCCCAGCGCTAAAGCAGTGGCTGCTCCGCTCGGGCTGCCTGCGCCTCAGTGCACGCCAGGGCTCGAACAGGGACCCTCCCTGAGAGCCCACTGCCCAACAGAACCTACGTCTTCTGCACAAGGCTCTCCTGCTCCTTGGCCAGTGTCTTCTGTCCCGTAACCAGGGCAACTCGCAGAGGCGTGGTGTCTGTGTAGACGTTGAACACTCTGCTCACCTGGAGGAAGGCGTCTGTCACTGGGCTGGGGGCATCTGTTGTCCCCCTCGCCGCAGAGAGGACTCAGCCCGGTCTGGGTCACCGGGAGCCGAGCACACACGTGCCCAGCGTGGCAGCTGAGGCCACGGTGCTTACCTCCAGCGCAGGGTCCACCTACCTGCTGGGCCAGCTCCTTGGTGGGCAGCACGACCAGGGCGCGGACCTGGCACACCACTCGCCGCAGCAGGGCCTGCGAAGGAGGCCGCCTGCGTCAGCAGTGCCGGCTCCCCGCCCACCGAGCCCCCGCCGCAGGGGTGGGGATCCCGACACGCACCTGCACCACAGGGATGACGAAGGCCAGCGTCTTCCCGCTGCCCGTTGGGGCAGAAACACAGAGGTCTCTGGGCCGGTAGCCACCTCTGCCCACCAGAAACCCACTGGCTGCACTCTCCAGGAGGGCAGGAATCACGGCAGCCTGGACTGGACAAGGAAGGGTGAGAGACAAGTCCCACTTGTGCCAGGGCCAGCGATTTTCCTGGCTATGACCTCCAGCTGCGTTGCTGGAGGCCTGGGGACCCCTCCCCCGAGGACGGCGCCAGGCCCAAGAACGCTGGATGTAGCAGGGGCTCCCAGACCCCAGCGGTGGTCATGCCCAGCCCTTCCTGAGGACGCTCCAGGAGCTGCCCTCCCTCCCCCCTCCACCTGCCGGGGGCTGGGCACCTGGGAAGTAGGAGGAGATGCCCTGTGCCCGCAGCTGCCTCTGCAGGTCAGGGTGGACCTCGGGGATGTCCTCGATGGGAACGAGGCCTTCAGTGATGTCCTTTCTGACACGGCTCGGTTCAGCCAGCCACGCTGGCAGAAAAGGTTGGACCTACACAATAGAGTGAGAGAGACCTGGTGGATGTGCCAGAGCCCCAGGCTGGGGGCGCAGAGCACATGGAAACCAAGGACCAGAGCTGGAGTCACAAAGGCTGGAGGAGAGAGACCTGCAAAGCCTCTTGAGGAGCCTCTGGCTCCTCCTTGACCCCCACAGCCCACGTTCGACTTGGCCTTCGGAGAAGCTAAAAAACACACAGAACAGGTGCCAATACCTTACCGCACCCGAGGCCCTCTGTGATCCAGCACTCACCTTCCCAGCCACACCGGTCTGTCCTTATGCACTGAGCTCATGCCTGCCTCGGGGGCTCTGCCCGGCCCAGCACTCAACCCCCCAGGCGGTAACCCTCTGGCTTCTTCCTCTTCACATCCTGGCTCAGAGAAAACTTCCACACACCTCCCATCCCAGGGCAGCCGAGGTGGCTGCAAAACCTCTGCGCTCCTCCCAGGAACCGCCCTCCCCCAGGTCTCTTCACCAAAACACATACACCTCAGGGAAAGAGGCTGGTGCAATCTCCTGTTTTGCCCATGAGACGGCAAGCATACAGTAGGAGCTCCTTGAACGCACACAAGAAAGCCAATGCCGGTGAGAAAAAAGGACAGCAAAGAGCAAGTTTGACAGCTGGAGACAGAAACGCAGCGTCTGTACAGGAGCCAGAAATTGTTAGGTTTGTTCCAGGTGGGAACCCGCAAAGTACGTATAGGACGGAATGTGCTTAACGCAAAACTCAGGCTGGTAAAACAATAGCCACAGGAGTCTGGGGAGTCCCTGGACTGTGCAGCTCTAACAGCCAGCGGCAGCAGGCACTCCTTCCCCTGCCCGCCCTGGGGGAGACCAAGGCTACCCCTCCCCAGCTCTCCCGATAAGGGCAGTGCCAGAGCAGAGCAGAGGACGGATGAGACTAGGGCAGGGGCCTCAGGAGTTGGTTATTTGCAAAAGAATTAATCACAAGCAGCGGTTCTGACCCACTTACTTACTCCCCCAAAAACCCAAGGCTCTCCCTTTTCTCTAGTGGACACCTTTTTCGGCTTCCACCCATCTGCCCAAAATAAACAGCATTTTGTATGAGGCTTCGTGTGTCTCTCTCGGCTCCAGACCTAACCCTTCCCAAATACCCCCACTGGGAAAAGATCCTATGGCTTCCTCCCTCTGACTTATGGAAAATGTTTACTGAAACTTTACGTTCAACTTTTCCTTGGGATGCTCTGAGTTTTCAAACTATAAATCTTTCTGCCTTACTTCACCTAAAATTGTCTATATGTTTGTGTGACCCTGTACATGTAATGTTTCCCTACCAAAATATGTAAGTGAGCTCTAATTAATCGGCTTACATTAAATATTTCATTAAAAACAAAACCGAAACTTGTAACAGAGATGTAAAGAGGCAATGAGTGTGGAAATATATTTTTGGTAAGAAAGGATCTTGTATGGAATTTTTTTGTCCTAAATGACTGGTTATTTAGGAAATGGGAAAGTTAGAACAAAACAAAGTTTTAGGCATGTTTGGTAGATGTCTGTGCAGGTTGGAATAAAGTTTATAAAGGGAATTTAAGAAAGAATTTACTATGTGATAAAAACAAAATTATCTTAAAATATTAATTTGCTCATATAAATATCTGCCCCAAGGCAGCGTGAAATTCCTGAAGTTCTGGTACACCTTAATATATATTACCAACAATAATTACATACGCTAAATTATCTGTTACAAAAATAACCACATCTCCTTTCCATCTGTAGCCACGACTATTGTGGAGTCCTTACCATCCAGGGACGGTGGTGGGTTTTGCTCTGATTCTTCTTAAACAACAGTTCATAATCAACTACAATCCAAGATTTGCTTCTTTGGAAAATGTACAGAAAGAACTAAAATTTTTATGACTTTTTATTTAAAACATTAATTCTCATGCTTTGCTTTCCAAAGCCATTGAAGAAGTATTAAGTAAATAAATAGCAAAGTTATCTCTAGGATTTAAACTATTAAATTCCACCTGGCCCACCTAATTTATCCTCTCTAGGCCTAAGGACTATTGCAAAAGAGACAGGTGCATCCAGATGTAAAAACCAGTTTCACGAAATAAAAATTAGTAGGTCTGGTTTGAGTCCCTTGTCTTTCTCCACCACCCCCACTTGGCGCCTACCTGCCAGCAATGAAACTCAGTGACGGCTTCTTAGAGGGACCGCAGCACTTACAGCCCGGAGACTCTCCATCCCCCACTGTGGGTGCTCCCTGACATCTCTGTCTGCCTACAGTCCAAGAGATCCCCTACCTTCTCAAAACTACGAGCTCTTCTCATACGTGATCTTGAACTCTTACTAAGGTCCCTAGTGGCTCTACTTTCAACTCTCATTTTCAAACCCTACATTCTCCACTATCTAGTGACATTCATATGAAACCAAATTCAGGCCCTATTTCTCTCCATTAAAACCCCATCCTACCTCTATTCTAACTTCAAGACTGTCCGTTTTCAAACCCCTCCCTTTTAGTAAATGAACTCCATAAAAAGACCTTTACACCTCTCCTTGTAAAACAGGAAGGAGAGCAGGGGTGACTCCATGACAGGTTGAACCTCCTGGAGTAGGCCTAAGTTTCGGTTGCCCAACGCGGGTCCTCCCCTTCCCCCACAATGCCGTTGATAACAACTGGAGGGGCCCGAGACTTGGAGCCAGCCAGTCAGGAGCCAACACGACCTGGGAGCCAACCAATTGGAAGCCAACACGACCTGCCACTTTTGAAGGAGCAAATGAACTAAGGGGGGAAAGGGGGATGGTGTGCCCAGCGTATGTAAACCTGCTAAAAAGTGTAAAAACTCGACTTGTACCCCAGGGCGGGGTCCTGGTTCGTAGGGAGGCCACCGCGTTGGTGCTCTGGGACTAGGACCCTAGCTCAAGCTAGCCAATAAACTCCTTTGTCATTTGCAGCCTCGGCGACTCTGCCTCTCTGTTCCTGGGGCAAAGGGCAACCGGTTCCAACATCCTCAGCTAGAAGAAGATACAGAAGAAAGATATCTCCCTTTTCCCAAATTCTGAGTTCATTTTACATGAAAATTTAATTTCAACAACAGAAGAGGGGAATGTTAGGGCAGCCTTGAATCTCCCACTTTTCTAATAACTGCTAAAAATCAATTCTAGCTCTTCCTGCTCTTTGCTATCTCTCTCCCAAACTAGCAGGCAACCTGCTAGGACTCTGTTTCCACAAACACCTAAAACAGCCCAGAAAAAAGAAATGTAAATCTTTCTCTTTGCATTTCCCCAGTTCACAGCTTTTAGAATTTGCTTTATAGCCTCCAGGTGTTCCAGAAAAGCTCCCAGACAGACTGCGAAGTGGTAAACTCCAGGCCTTTGCTTCCTGCCCCAAACCATATCTCAAGGACAAAGATCAAATCCCCTGCATAGGCCTGGCTATGTTTAAGAAATAACAGAATCTCCGGGAACAGGAAGAGCAGTGAGAAAGACGACTCTGACGCCCACTTCCCAATCTTTCTAATTTTTAATCTTTACCCTTTCCCCACACCTTACCCTTTCTTTTCTTATATGTATATGATGAAAAGAGTGGAATGTTAGGTTTGTTCTGGGACAGAACGTGGTTAACGGAAAACCAAGGTTTGAGCATCAATAGCCGCAGGGGTCTGACAGCTGCAGCCAGCATTCCTGTCCCCCTGATAAGGACGGAACTGTTCCCCTCCCTTACCTCTACAGGATGAGACTGACCCAGGGGTCCCAGAAATTGGTTGTTTGAAAAAATAAAATTTTATTGCAGCAGCTGTTCTGGCCCAGGTACTTCCCCCTAAGAAACCCTCCACAAAACCCAAGGCTTTCCCCCCCTCAGGGTGGACACTCTTTGGCCTCCACCCATCTGCATCCAGATACCCAAAATAAACAGCATTTTGCTACACATGAGGCTTCCTGCGTGTCTCTCTCTCCTCTCTGGACCTAATAGTCCCTTTTATTTAACTCAACCTTATGATCTGACCTGGCACGACCTCTACACTAGTCATTCTGATAAGGGAAACCCCCAACCCTCACGGAAGACCCACATCAGCATAACACTAACCTGTTACCTGGCCCACCAACTAGTCTACTGCCTGGCATTAGCATAACGCTAAATCTATTGCCTGGCACATCAACATAATATTAACCTATTACCTGACACATCAACTAACCTACACTGGGTACCCCACCCCTCAGACCACCCCAACTTAATAAAAGTGAGAAAAATCGGGTAGACAGTGCTCAGAATTTGGTGGCGAGGCCCCTCTGAGCCCACTGGCGAATTAACTCCGATTCTCCGACTCTCCGCGTGCTGCTCGGTTTGTCCTCGGGACCATCCGCTGTAACACTTGCCGTAACAATTCCTCTACTCTATCCCCTGAAGAGAAGCAGAGTTTGGCTTAATGCCCAGGCACATGGCAATAAAATGCATAGACGTACCCCTGTCCAGCCAGTGGGGACAGTCTCCGTCCCTAAAACAGGCCCATTATGGGATTATCAAGTAGGAACTCCTGAGGGAACTCTACTCCTCAATATGCATTTTATCTCCCAGTCCAGTCTGACATCAGGTTACAGCCTTCAAAAAATCAGATAAAGACCCTCAAACCCCACACAAAAGACCTCCTAATCCTGGCCCTCAAGGTCTTTAATGACCTTGAAGATGGGGAAAGGCGAAGGAAAAAGAGAGTGGGACTGACAACAGCCCCCAAAACAGAAAAAAGCTTTTCAAATCGTGGCTGCCCTGTAAGGGACTTCTCCAGAGTCACTCAAAAGGCCTCAGGCAAGTAGACGACAAGGCCACACCCTTCCACGGGGAACCTGGCCCAGACTCCACTACCACTCTGGGTCCCTAGAATAAAAATGTCCCAGGAAATGGGCTCTGCCAGGACCCTGCCCCCTCTGACAAAAGAAGGGCACTGGAAAAGCGGGTGCCCTCTTCTTTAAACGGGGAGATCGCACCTGCCTCCCGGAACTGGCTGCCCTTCCCTGGACGGACATCCTCCCTACCACGGACCTTCTGAACTGCTCCAATCTGACGGACACGTCAGGCTTCGGAACAGACAGAACATGGGCACACCGGGGTGGCCGAGCCTTCGGTGACTCTCTGGCACAGGTGAAAACACTGGAGGCACGTCCTCTGCTCCTCCTGAATTTTCAGGCCTGTTTCCCTCTCCTACTCCCATCCTCGGGGTAAAAGGTAAAATACAAACACCGTGTATATTCCACAACTTCTCTGTACGTGGGGAGATGAAGTATTTGCCCTCCCCTTTTATGCTGGGCAATTACCCCCACGGGGAAAAGAGCTGTGGCTTCCTCCCTCTGACTTACACAAAAGACTTAACTGCAACTTTACATGCAACTTTTCCTTGGTGTGCTCTGAGCTTTCAAACTATAGAACTTTCTGCCTTGTTTCACCTAAAGTTGTCTACTTCTATGTCTGTACATTTGCACATCCATACGTCATGTGTATACAATGTTTCACTACCAAAATATGTAAAACAGCTCTAATTAATTGGCTTAAACAAAAGCAAGCACTTACATCAAATTTTACTAAGAACGTCCAAAGAAGTCAAACGCTTTTTACTTCACATGTCCTTGGTAACCTTTGATAAACCAGTTTTAAAATTGTTACCGAAGTTTAAATGTTCATAAAATTAGAAAAACTGATTTTTATCTTCCTCCACTACCCCCACCTGGCACCAACCTGCCAGCAATAAAACTCACTGGATGGCTTCTTAAAGGGACCCCAATACTTACGGCCTAAACACTAAATTTTACTCAAGGATTCCCGAGAACAAATTGGGCCTCCTTCAACCTTTTAAATAATTCTCTCACTGCTTCCACCACTACAGCTAAGCTTCTGGAAATCCTGTCTGAGAGTCATCTCTCAGGACACAAACCTACAGGCCTTCCCAGAACCTGCTTCCCCCACAGTGGGCTCCCTGAAAGTCCAGCCCATCCCAGATGCCGGGCTCTGATAACATGCCGTGGGGTACCCGACTCCTCACCGTGCTTTGCCTCCTCTTCACACTTCTCGCGTCACTCTGTGGATGCTGCCACAGCCCAGCGTGCATACCAGGCCCGTCCTTTGCCTACTCTGGAAACCCTAATAACAACCACCTTACTTTCCAGCCCCCACTGTGGACGCTCTATGACATCTCTATCTGCCTACAGTCCAAAGAACCTGTCCACCTTCTCAAAACTATGAACTCTTCTCACCATGCGTGATCTGAAACTCTTAACTGAGGCCCCTGGTAGCTCTACTTTCAACTCTCATTTTCAAACCCTACATTCTCCACTACCTGGTAAAATTCAGGCCCTAACTATTTCTCTCCAGTAAAACCCCATCCTGCCTCTACTCTAACTTCAAGACTGTCTGTTTTCAAACCCCTCCCTTTTAATAAATGAACTCCATAGAAAAATCTCTACACCCCTCCTCAGCTCGAAGAAGCTACAGAAGAAAGATCTCCGCCCATTTTCCCAACTTCTGCGTTCATGTTACGTAAAAATTTAATTTTAACAACAAAAAGGAGGAGTGTTAGCACGGCCTTAAATCTTCCAATTTCCTAATGACAGCTAAAAATCAATTCTGAGCTCTCCCTGCTCTTCGCTATCTCTCTCCCAAACTAGCAGGCAACCTGCTGGGACCCTGTTTTCACAAACACCTAAAACAGCCCAGAAAAAAAAAAAAGTAAATCTTTCTCTTTACATTTCCTCAGCTCACAGCTTTTAGAATTTGTTTTACAGCTTCCAGGTGTTCCAGAAAAGCTCCCAGACTGCAGGGTTTAGATTAAACTCCGGGCCTGTTTCCTGCCCAAAACCAAATCTCTGGGACAAAAGATCACATCCCTTGCAATGGGCCTGACTGCATTTCAAAGATGATCAAATCTCCAGGAACAGAAAAAACAAAAAGCAGTCAGAAAGACAACACACCCACTTCCCAATCTTTCTAATTTCTACCCTATTCCCACACCTTACCCTTTCTTTTGTTATGTGTACATAACGAAAAGGGTGGAACGTTAGGTTTGTTCCAGGTGGGAACCCAGAAAGTATGTCTAGGGCAGAATGGGGTTACTGCAAAACTTAGGCTTGTAAAACAACAGCCACAGGAGTCTGGGGAGTCCCCCGACTTTGTAGATCAGACAGCTGCAGCCAGCAAGCCTTCCCCTGCCTGACAGAGACCAAGGCTATCCCTCCCTAGCTCTCCTGATAAGGACGAGCCCAGAGATGGATGGATAAGACTGGGGCAGGAGCCTCAGGAGTTGGTGATTTGCAAAAGAATTACAAGTAGCTTTTCTGGCCCACTAACTTACTTCCCCCGAAAAACCCAGGGCTCTCGACCCTTTTCTCTCGTGGACGCTTTTTCGCCTCCACCCATCTGCACCCAGACGCTTAAAATAAACAGCATTTTGCTGCACACGAGGCTTCGGGTATCTCTCTCGGCTCCGAACCTAACAGAAATCACCCCGCGGGCTCGGCAGCCGGCTGCGGCCAGGAAAGACGCTCAATCCACGCTCTCCTCCCCCCCGAGCCCCCGCCACCCCCGCCGCCACGCGAGCCGCTCACCTTCGACCTCTTCGTCCTCCCGAAGCCCCCCAGCACCAGGGCGGGGGCCGCGGGCTCGGCCACCTCCTCCGCGGGCCGTCCGTCCGGGGCCGCCTCGGCGCGCCCGCCGCGCTCCCCCGGCGCCTCCTCGCTGCTCCCTGCGCGCAAACGGGGCCCGGGTCCGGGCGTCAGCCGCCGGCGCTCCGGAGGAGAGCCCGAAACGCCCGCCTGCCCCGGCCCATGCGCGTCCGCCTCGGCCCACCCGCGTCCGCGTGCTCGCCATCCGCCCTCCGCCGCTTCCCCCGCGGCGCCTCGGGGCTCCCCGGCGCCTCCGGGCTCCCGCGCCGCCGCCTCCGGGGCCGCCGCCGCCGCCTGCCCGACGCCTCGGAGGGCGCGTCCGCCTCCGAAGGCGCGGGCTCCCGCTGCTGCCGCTCGCGGGCCCGGCTCTGCAGCCGCTCGAGCAGCGCGCGGGCCCGGTCGTCCGCCCCGGTCTCCTCCGCCGCCGCCGCCGCCTCAGGGTCCGGGTACCGCGCGACGTGGAACAGCGCCATGGCCAGCCGCGCACGCCGCCCCGGCTCGCGCGCGGGGATGACGTCGGCGGCGCGCGGCGGCGACGTCATGGGCCACGTGTGCAGAGATGGCGTCAGCGGCGCTCGGCAGTGTCGTCACGGGCGGCGCGCCGTTCGGGTTCCCCGGCGGCGGCGGCGGCAGCATGGAGCGGGAGCCGGGGCCCGAGGGCGCGCGCCGGGCGCTGGGCCGCTGGCTGGAGGCGGTGCTGGCGAGCCGCGGCCAGGCCAACGCCGTGTTCGACATCCTGGCCGTGCTGCAGGTGCCGGCGCGGGGCGCGGCCGGGTCCCGGGAGGTTCGGAGACGGGGCCGGAGGGTAGGGGCGCAGGCGTGTGAGGTCGCGCGGGGTCGGGGGGTGCGGTGGGGCGGGGGCGGTGACAGCTCCCGGCGGGGCGCCCCGGCCCCGGCCTGTGCTCGCAGTCTGAGGACCAGGAGGAGATCCAGGAAGCGGAGCGCACGTGCAGCCGTCTTTTTGGGGCGTTGCTGGAGCGCGGAGAGCTGTTTGTGGGCCCGCTGCCCTCTGAGGAGACGGTCATGGCAGGTGAGCGCCCTGGGCCCCGGCTCTCTGATCGCACAGTGGGTCCGGGAGAGGCTTTGTCCCCATGGGATGAGCCCCCCAGAACCCTGTCTCCCGGCGTGCGGGTGGCGGGAGGGCACACCAGGTACTGTGAGATGTGGGCGGTTCTCTTGGGGAAGAGGTGAGACAGGTACCCTGGAGCCAGGCTTAAGTGGACGCTGAGCGTGGCCTGACTTTCCTGTGTGTTCTGTACTGCGGACGTAAGTTGGTGTTGCTTGGTGCCGACACTAAGCGTGAAAATCAGGGCTTTGTGTCCCAATCTCTGGGACTTCCAGATCCTGGAGTAAAGAGAGGGGATGGGATCCTAACCCTGGAAGCTTGCCTGGGGGCTGTCCTGGGGCAGGAGCTGTTCTGTGTGCAGGGCCCAGAGAATTTGCCCCAACACCTGCCTGGGGGCCATGGTGACCTGTCTCCAGCTATAGAGACTAAGTAGAGGGTAATGGGGGGGGGTGCTAGTCAGGACCTTGGGCTGGGCCAGGCCTGGCATACGTGGGCATCAGTGTGGTCTGATGACCACCTTGACTTTGTTTGCAGGGTGCCAGGGAGCCATGCGCAAGTACAAGGTGTGGATGAGGCACCGCTACCACAGCTGTTGCAACCGCTTGGCGGAGCTCCTGGCCCACTCCTCCTTTCAGGTCAAGGTGAGCTGGGGTCACGGAGCCGGCTTCATCTTTATCCATCCCCTGCGCCCCCCACCTCCCAGGCTGTCCACGCAGCAGAAGCCCAGGACTGCGGGTGCAGATACCTCTTTGCACTCGTCTGGGTAAAGATGCCTCCTTTCTTTGGCTAGTTTCCTGGTGGGCAGCTTCGCTCTGTCCCCTACTCATAGGAGCATCGTGTGGTGGGCCTTCATGTCTGTCCAGGAATGTGGCTATCCGGTCCTGTACCGTCCCTGGCTAGGTGCAGAGGGATAGCCAGAGCCAGTGGCACTCAGTGGAGCCACACGCCCGGCCTTGTGCCAGTCCAGCTGCAGGCGTGTTTGCTTCAGCCCATGCTGCAGTCTGCAGCCATGGGAACAAGTCCCCAGCTCTGTCACAGCTTTGCTGTGGCGTTAACTCACGTGACACGCGGTTTGCCACTTAGAGCATACAAGTTAGTTCTCTTACCACCTTCACAAGCCAGGCAACACTCACCACTGCTTAGCCCCAGGGCGTCTTCCTCACCCCCAGGAGAAATCCTGTGCCTATTCACAGCCACTGCTCACACCCACACACCCCACCCCCAGCCCTGGGCAACCACTAATTTATCTTCTGTCTCAGTGGCTGCGCTTTTCCTGGGTGTGCCACGTAAGTGGGGTTACACGATACGTAGCCTTTGGTGTCTGGCTTCTCTTGTTCACGGCGACGTGCTCGAGCCGTGAGCCGCATCTGAGCTTCGTTCCCTTTTGCGGCTGAGTCACAGCTCAGCGTGTAGCGCACCGTGTCCTGCTGGTCCCTTCACACGTTGTGGGACATTTGGGCCGTTGCCACCTCTCGGCTGTTACGAACAGCGTGGCCGTGAACGTTTGCGTGTGTATTTTTGTGTCGATGTTTTTATTTGCTTGGAGATAGCCTACAAGTGGAATTGCAGGGTCACAGGCAATTCTGTGATTGACATTTTGAGGACCGTTTTGTGGTCTGAGGCTGTTTCCACAGCAGCGGCGCCGTCTCACACGCCTGCTGGCAGTGTGCCTTGGTTCCAAATGTGCCCTGCATCCTCGCCAACACGTCCGTCTTTAAACCTGAGTCCCCGACTTTTAAAAGCTGAGGTGATATCACGTGTAAACACCTGTTTCCAGATTCTCAAAAAAAAATCAGCTCTGTCGAGATCAGGCCCATGTTTGCTCATGGCAGTAACTGACTCGAGGGGAGCTGGGAGTCCCTTGCAGACAGGCACGTGCAGGACTCCACAAACATGGTGGAAAATGCTAGCTTGTATGCTTCAAGGGGTAAATTACATGGCATACGAATTATGTCCCAATAGAGCCATTAAAGAAATTGGCAACTGGAGCCCATGGCTGACTCCCCAAGGGCCTTGTCGGCCAGAGGCCAGGACGGGCTCCTGGGAGCAGACAGGCTTCCCTGGCTGGGGCTGCTGTTTCACTCTACGGCGTCACCATTTGTGACCGTGGGACCGGAGCTGCTGAGCCCCATTGGTTTCTCACGCTTGTGTTTTCACGACTGTCGCCGAGGTTCAGAGCAACATTCTTGTGATACAGATGGATCTCGTGGTCCACTGGTTGCGAGCAGCAGTCTGGCTGTGACAGTCGGCCTCTGGTGTGGGGCTTGGCAGGCGGCAGCAGCCTGCCTGGACACAGGTCTGGCCTATATGTGCTCCCTGGCCCATATCTCGTTATTGTCTTGCTGTCTCAGCAGTGGGACGCGGAGGCCTAGAGAGTGGCCAGAGCAGGATAAGGCAGGGTCCCCTTTCTCTCTGTGCCTGTGGCCCAGCCCTGGCTGAGTGGGGCTCCCTGGCTGGGGTGAGCTCCGGGAACCGTCCGTGGGGAGCGGGGGTGCATCTTGGCCACTCTGCCTGCTGCTTCCTAGGAGCTGGCCCTCAGCACGCTTATGAAGTTCGTGCAGCTGGAAGGAGCGCACCCCTTGGAGAAGCCCAAGTGGGAAGGCAACTACCTGTTCCCCCGCAAGCTCTTAAAGGTGGGGGCCTTGGGGGTGACTGTCAAAGAACCTCGGGGGGCGGAGCCAGGGATGGGCCCCTGGCGTGGGCTGGCTGAGCAGGTGGGTGCTGGATGGAACACTTGTGCCTGCCCAAGTGAGACTGGCTGCTCTGGCGTCTCCATGCTGATCTGTCGGTCATGCACGGAGACCGACAGAGACCGGCAAGTAGTCTGGCTGTGACAGTCGGCCTCTGGAGCGGGCCTTGGCGGGGACAGCAGCCTGCCTGGATGCTGCTGGGCTGCACTTAGGCATGGGGAGAGGTGCTCACCCGTCTCTGCCGCCAGTTGGTGCTGGGCGGCCTGCTTTCGCCCGAGGAGGACCACAGCCTGCTCCTCTCCCAGTTCCGGGAGTATCTGGAATTTGACGACATCCGCTACCACACGATGCAGGCAGCTGCCGACACCTTGGCTCGGGTCACCGACCGGCACCCTGAGGTGAGTGGCAGGTCCCGTCTTTCTTCTCTAGGCGGGGGGTGGAGGTGGCAGCCGGATGCTCAGGCCAGGCTCCCGCAGGTGCCCCTCACCTTCTGGAACAACGCCTTCGCGCTGCTGTCTGCCGTGAGCCTGCCCCGCCAGGAGCGCAGGCTGTCCCACTTCTACGTGCCGCGCTCGGGTGAGTGTCCCGGCGGGAGGGGCTGAGAGCCAGGCCAGGCTGGCAGCCTCCCTCCTTGTGTCGGTGACCCCAGCCCCTGCGTCCTTGCAGGGCCATCGGACAAGTGGAAAGTCGCCCATCTGAGGGTGAGTGGCTCTGGAGGGTGGGCAGCCTTCCGGGCATGGCCTCTCCCCTCCAGATGGGCACAGCCCACGTATGTGGTGCACGGATGTCCACGTGTGGGACCCTCAGAGGCCCGGCCACCACCCCCCTGCTTTGCCAAAGAAAGCCCCCAGGAGGGGGGTGCCAACTGGCAAGGCTGCCAGGGCCACTCACGGGCAAGCGCTGAGAGGAGATGCGGTCAGAGGCCACGTGGCCACGTGTCATTTCCATGGACGGTGTTAGCCGTGGTGCATGCCCCGCCCGCTGTGCCCGCAAGGAATGTTTACCTCCCCTCATCTCGGAGGGATTTCTCTCCTGGCGTTTCTGAGACCTAGAGCTTCAGGGCCCAGCCTGGGGTTCTCAGGTTCCAAGGGCTCAAGCACCTCCCGACTTAAGCAGGGACGGGGAGAGGGCAGCGTGGGTTTGGGAGTGGCGTGTGCTGGTGGTCAGGGCTGTGGGCTCAGGGTCGGGTGGGAGGGCGGCAGTGCAGCCTGGCCCCGTTGCAGGAGCACAGGAAGGTGTTCCAGGCCATGTGGCTCAGCTTCCTCAAGCACAAGGTAGGGGAACTCGGGGGATGTCCCTCCCGGTCTTCCTAGGGGGGATGTTCTGGTCTCCCTGGGGTTGGGGGACATGCCCTGGTCTTCCGGTGGTGGGGGAGGGCGTCCTGGTCTTCTGGAAGGCAGGGGATGTTCGGGTTGTTCGGGGGGGGCACCCCAGTCTTCCTGTGGGGGGCTGCACCCCGACCTGCTGCGGCCCTGCAGCTGCCCCTGAGCCTCTACAAGAAGGTGCTGGTGATCGCGCACGACTCCATCCTGCCTCACCTGGCGCAGCCCACCCTCATGATAGACTTCCTTAGCAGCGCCTACGACCTCGGTGAGCAGCTCCGCCAGGCGCTGCGTGGGGCGTGCCCAGCCCCTTGCTGACGGGCACCTGCTTGCCGGGGGCTCCTCTCCCTCTTGCAGTGGCCAAGGCGGTGTGAACGGGGGGAGGACGGTGGGGCAGGGGTGACACCCGTGGACTCGTGCTGGGGGCCAGGGTGGGCGCAGGGGAGGCAGCTCCACGTCCATGTGTCCTTGCAGGAGGCGCCGTCAGCCTCTTAGCCTTGAACGGCCTGTTCATCCTGATCCATAAGCACAACCTGTGAGTGTCCCCTGAGGGTGCAGGTTCCCCTGACACGCCCCGCCCTGCCCCAGGCTCGGTCCCCTCTCCCCAAGCGGGTCAGGGTTTGGGGGGCCCTGCTCTGTCCTGGCACGCCGTCACCGCCGCCCTTCCCCAGGGAATACCCCGACTTCTACCGGAAGCTTTATGGCCTCCTGGACCCATCCGTCTTCCACGTCAAGTATCGTGCCCGTTTCTTCCACCTGGCTGACCTCTTCCTGTCGTCCTCGTGAGTGCTGAGGAGCACCCTGACCGGGCTCAGCGCCGCGGGGGGATCCCGGGCTGCCCAGAGCTGGGTACAGGGACACCTGCTGGGTGCCTGAGCCGGGCCGTGCCTGGGGCTGCAGCCTTGGGCCAGGGCGGGGCCCCGGGGCCGGCGGTGGGCACTCTGCCATCTCACACCCCACCACTCCACCCAGCCATCTCCCCGCCTACCTGGTGGCTGCCTTTGCCAAGCGTCTGGCCCGCCTGGCCCTGACGGCACATATGGACCTATTTTTAGGTCCATAGGCACCTTAACTAAGGTATCCCTTAACAAGTATTCTATCAGAGGAGGCAGTGAGGATTAGAAATACAGAGCTTCTAAATGCTTTCCAGGGGTTTGTCTTTGGGGAAAAAGAATAGCATGGACATGGTGATTTGGTTTCTGATCTGTCTGGCTTCGTTGTTGCTTCTCTGCGTTCCATAAATGAACCTGTTCAAAGTGATTTTCCACTTTAGGCTATCTTGGGAGTGCTTTGCAAAGCTGCAGAGTGGAACATCCACTTCGATTAGCTTCCCCGTTCGTCCTATCAAGAAACTCCGCTGAATAAAACCTTAGCTCCTGCTTGGAAACCTGCCACGTTCTAGCCGATTCTTCGACATTATTGTCAAAGAGACCGTGGTTCAGTTTCTTTTCTGATGATGTGGACCTGAACTGACATACTAAATATTGTAAAATTACAGAGACATTTAATTTTTTTAATCCTCCCATCAGCTGTGATTTTATACTGTTTTATGAGTTTGGCTTCAGTTTAATGTTAAATATCTTTAAACATCATGGTTGCTTGCTTGTCAAGTTCATTTTTTTCTTATGTTGATGATTTCATTTAAAACATGATAACCAAGTTGTATGTTAGAGAATTTTCAAAGGTTTTAAATGTATGTAAACAATTTGGTTGAGGTTCTTTTAAGTTCAAGAGCGTAATAAAACCTAAGAGAAAAGCTACCTGTTGTTTTAACTTTAAAGAGAATAATCGTGATGTCCAAAGGACGTTAATTGCTATCATACTTAATTATTGTTCTTACTCAGGTTCGTAACTGTATCAGTTACGTACAAAACAAAAACAAATGTATATATTGTCTTTTGGCTTTTATATAATATTTAATCTTTTCATGATTTGCTTAGGTCATAAACTGGCATTACAGAAAATAAAACATTTGAATGGTGGAAGCTTTTACTCTTTATCCAGATGTTTTGGGGGTCTCTTGATATTTTGTGATAAGAGTCCTCGTTTCTAGAGAGAGAACGTATTTCTCTCAGCCTGCTCATTAGTGTCAACAGTGAGCAGCTGAAATGAAAAAAAAACTGGCGATATCCCTGGTTTTGGCACTTAACACTTTCCATAAAATATGTTGGTTGATGACTGCCACCCAGAGTAATCCTCCGTCTTAATGCAGTCACCTCCCGGACTTACATCTGACAATTGCGCGTGGCATCGTGGCATCTGTGTTATTGTTTTCCCATATTGGTTTTTGGTTTCCCACATGTAGCTGATTTGTCTCGCCCTGTTCCACGTGTGGCTGCTTTGTCTTGGCAGCAGGAGTGTTGTTTTACGGAGGGCGCTATCAAGTATTCCAGGGATACTGCGTTATATAAATAGATTTAACGATTATTTACTGTTAATAAATAAGTCCATTTACCACAGTGGACTTATTAATAAGTAAATCCATTAATAAGGAATATGTTAGTCATCCTTGAACAAAATTTCAGTATGTTTCTTAAACCAGAAAGCTCTGTATTTTTGCAGAATTTTTGCTCCAGGTGATGAATCTCGAAAGGAAGGGAAAGCAGAAGGAAGTAAAAGGAAACAAGAAAGGGGAATTGAGGCAAAGAGCAAGAGAGAATCAGGCAGGGGGCAGGGGAAGAGGTAAGAGAGGGAAAGGAAGAGAAATAGGAACATTGGAGAGGAAGGAGTAGGGAAAAGGAAGAGGGAAAAAAAGATAGGAAAAGACAAAAAAATGGAAAAGGTTGAATGGGAAGCTTCAGCAGCAGAGAAAAGAACAATTTACCGTCACTGACTCCCATTACGTGCGGAGAACTATGGAAGGTGTTTCAGGTGGGTTGTCTCATCCCTGTCTCCAGCCGGTGAGCCCTGTCACTCTCCTCTTCCCTAAGGAAGGACATGTCACTTGCAAAGGCCACTTAGCAGGGGAGTACCTGGGCTGGGTTTGAGCCGGTTTGCCTGTTTTACCCCCATCCTGGTCAAGTCTGGCCCCGCTGCTCCGTGACCGTACCTGATACTGCTTTGTCACCCGGCATGTCACCCCCTTTACGGCACAGCACGCCTGGGAACTTGACCTTGATCTGTCTTGGTCAATGCGTCTGCCTCGGTCTGTCTCTCCTCTCACTTCTGTTGCAGGAGAAAGATTCCTACGTAGGTAACGTCACAGCGTTAGAAAATCTACTCTTCTCCTATAGGAGACTTTGCTCTGGTATCTTTAAATAGAAATTGTATTTTGTTACTTTCCAGAAGGCACATATTCCAACTTGTTATTCGTTATTTGGTTCCATGGTATTTATAAATACATTTTAACCGAGTTTTTCCTGCAAACAACGTACAAGTTGGTGTATTTGGAAATACCTTAGTACAATGAAGAGAGAGGGTTAGTTGGAAGACAGTGAAGGTCATGTCTCTGGAATGGAAAAACTTAGTAAATTGAGTTAAATGATTCGAAGTAGAAGTGGTGAAAATAAAAATCAGTTTTCTATTCAAACTCACTATCTGATGTCACTGAAACAGATCTTAAAAAGTAATATAGTTTTTAAGTTCTGATTCAAGTTTGATTCCTGTATAAATTGGACTCTTTAAAAAAAAAAACAACCCAAAGACAGCGTACACAAGTGTTTTGGTTGAAGAAGGAAATGAGCATTGATTTGAATTATTTGTTATCAGGACAATATGAATAGGGGTAGGATGGGTCATTCCCAACGTTTCTGCTAGCTAATTGAGTTCCTTAAAATTTTTCTTCCGTTAGCCTTTTTACCCTAGATACTTGAAGTGCAAACTTGTGTGATACGAATTTTAATTTCTCTTCTTGCTCCTGCCTGCCCTCTGGTGTAGATGGTGAAGAACATTGATGACAGTTAAATTTTTAAGTTTTGAGTTATTCAGAGTTTAAAAAAGAAAAGAAAAAGAATAAAGGAGAATGGATTATTTATTGGTAGACCCTGTGTGACACAGAATAACTATTGTCACTTTCCAAAGAATTATGAAGATGCGTATCCAATTCTAAGTACAATATTTATTGAGTTTTATTATTACTTGGATTATCTCTGTTGTTCAGAGATATTTTTCTCTCTGTGTTTAAATGTGATTGTTGATTCTCTTGTTCTTTTCACTCTGACATACAGAAAATCTCGTATCACAAATTTAAAATGTTTTAATCTATGGTATTTTTGAAGTAATAAGAATGTTACTGAGAAAAAGTAATTAAAAGTAAACACATTTAAAACATATTTTAGGAACTAATGGATTAATATTAAAGATAAAATTATTTGTTGCCACGTTGTACCTTTGATTTGTAATATTATGAATTCTTTTTTAAACGTTTTTATTTTGTCATGTTTCATTTTTCCACATGTAAAAATGTGCAAGAATATATAATAAAAAAATAGAAATATTTGGGAAAGAAATGATTAAATACTTGTTTAAGAACAAGTTATTTTATGGTGTATATGCACGGCTTCCTGCTCATCTTTGTCCAATTTCCAAATAAAGAAACTCTTTATAACTCCACCTGTTCCCTGCAAGAAAAGATTACATAGAGTACTTGTATGTGGCTGAACACATGAGTATAACTGCAACATACTCAAGAAAAGACAGTCAGGATATTCAAGAAAAATAACTGTTTAACCTTCGTAATTGAGTGGAAGTCACAGATGCTTAACTTTCACTCTTCCTTCCTTTCAGCACACTTTCCTGATAACATGCTTTTGCGAAGTTCAGGAAAAATAAACGTGGGCACCAAGAAAGAGGATGGCGAGAGTACGGCCCCCACCCCTCGCCCAAAGATCTTACACTGTAGATGCCACCACCATTGTCCGGAAGACTCGGTCAACAATATTTGCAGGTTGGTGACATAGATGGTTTACGTCTGGCTTCAACAAAACATCACACTTTATCCACCGTTGCAGGCTGGGGTTCCAAAGAACACATTTTGGAGAAGATTGCCTGACTCTCTTAACTCTTAGAGCTGTTCCTGTCTTGAAAGAAATATCGAATTGTGTCTTAAACCAAAATAGTCCTCTGAGATTCTTCTTCCTTCTTCCAAACAGGATACATGCACATAGACACAGAGCTCAGCTCCCAGGCTCCTTGTCAAGGAGCAAAAACCGATTATCTTCTTTCCAAAGACCTAGTCCCCGCAATTAGTTCACCAGCACGGGCTGTCAGATGTGCGTGATGGAGCTTTTTTGTTTGAACCATTGATAGCCAATGGTGTTAGTATTTTGGAAAGAACACCTAACGCTGTTGGGAATATTCATAAACTGACTCTGGGAAGCAGTATAGGGACAGAGTTTATGTGCATTCCCCAGATACTAGGACAGACATTGTCAAAGTATGAGAAAATAGACTCCTTAGTAGGTAGTTGTGTTTTCGTAGATGCTTTATAACATGTGAATCTGGGCTGTTCTGCCTTTTTCTTGCTTACACGGTCTTTATGCAACCACATCCATTTTGCTGACCACTCTAGCTGCTGATCGCTGTTGCTCCTTAGGATGGGGACAGCCGTGGAGAAGAGCTATAGCTTAATAGGGGTGGGGTGTGCCCAGGCAGAAGTGGGTAAGTTAACCAGGCGAGCGTGGCTCTCCGGAGTTCAAATGCCAGAAAAGCAGAGTGTGCCTCAAGAGCGGTCACGAACTCAAGTTAGAGTCAGGAAGGATATCTGGGCAAGCAAGTAGGTGGGGTTTCATTAGCCAGAAGGTGCACAGAACTGAGTTGAATGGTTTTCTTTCTTTCTGAGAGTTGTTTTAAATTTTAAGTTTGCTATGAAGCAGCGTCTAATATAAGCTTACCAGTGTATCCCAAGACCCTAGTCTGTTTAGCACAAGAAATACATACTGAATGACACCGGGAGCCAAGCAAATTTATTTGATTTAACATATTTTATTGCTTCTTCCTTCAACTATTATTTCATTAAGAATTTTACTAATTCGCTTAATAGGCAAAAAATCAGGACAATTACCATAGATTGTTTTATTCATAAATACATATCTCATTTAATAAGCAAAGCAACACAGCATCGTAGCGAATGCTTACTCTCATCCAGACGTATGCAGTCTGGGATCCAGAGAGGTCTCGTAACTCGACTTTTGTACAACAGATCGAAGTTGGGATTGCAGAGTCTTAGGCCAAGGTAAAATGATTCCAAAGCTCAGACTTTTTCTCCTGGGAAACATGTCCTCTTTACTGTAAAGAGAAAAAGTATTAGGAAAGCTAAAAAGTTTTCTGAAGAAAGGAAGATTAGCAGGAGAAAGCAGATTAGGGGTGTATTTTACTATTGTGTCTCAGTCTATGGCATTCAGAATATATCTGTGTGTGTCGTTTGAGCTATCGTCCTGAGGATCATATGTTCACGATTTTCCCCAAATATCCCAGTTTCAGATATTTGGTCCCGTTTTCCATATTGAAGTCACTGAAGTGTCCTGAGGTGGTTTGGGAGGAAGCGGTCGGTCAGGGTCACTGCAGTAGGGAGCTGGGCACGTCCACAGGAGACTGGGTTCCCTGGAGCCCAGGGCCGGAGGAGCTGATGTCGGGGCCAGGCCTGCAGAAAGGGGGCTACCGTGGCCTGGTGGGCTGTATTCAAACTGGAGTCTTATTTCTGAGGGTGTTGGAAAGCCAATGATGTGGGTGGTGGGGATGGACACGATCTGATTTGTTTCTTTGAAAAATTTTCTTTGCCTGCGGAGTACTCAGCGTATTAGCAGAAGACAAAGGGGGATCAAGAAGAAGAGCTAGGTCAGAGCGGTCCACTGGTGGGTTCATGTGTGAGAAGATGGTCTGGAACTAGGATGGTGCTGGTGCAGGAGCGAGTGAAATGTATTTGAGAAATATCTAGAAGGTCAAGTTGTGTGGCAGTGGCTTGGATGTGGGAGGGGCCGCAGGAGGGGCTTTGTGGGATTCTAGATGGAGAGGTAGATGCACAGGGCGGCCTTTTAAGGAAAGAGGACAAAGGAAAAGAAACCAAGTTCCAATTTGGACACGCTAAGTCTGAGGCTTTTGATACTCGCGAGTGGAGACATCAAAGAGCAGGCGGCAGGATGTGGGTCTGGACTCAGAAAAGAGGTTGAGGTGGGAGTACAGAGCGAGATCAGTGGCCAGCGTTTGCTGGGGAACAGACAGCCCCGTGCTCACGGTGGCTTACAACTGAAGTCGTGTGGTTTTTCACGCAGGAGTTCACAAGAGGGCTGCCACGGCGCCGGGCTGTGCCGGGGCTGGGCGGACTGGACATCAGGCCGCTGCTTGAGTTCGGGCCTGCCACATGGGTCTCCGTATTTTTTGTCATGTCCTCTGACATTGCGTTAACCACATCAAGGGACATAGTCAAGCTCACGGTTCAGAGGAAGCCATGTCTATGGCAGAGCATGAAGAATCGGAATCAGTAATGATCCGGTCTACCAGAGTGCATCTGAGCCTTGAAACAGCTAATGCTTGAGTAAAGGAGGATGTCCCCAGGATACTAAGAATTGGCCGTAGAGCAGTGAGTGTGCTGTCACCGAAGCCAAGTTTGCAGAGCGAGGGAGTGAGGACAGCTATGTTGGATGCTGTTACTGGCCACGTAGGCTAAGAGCCAAAACATGGAAATTGGACTTCTTGACACTGATATTAAGCGCAGTTTAAAGAAACGTAACATAGTAGAGATGGAAGCCACGTTGGAATGGGTTGTGAATTACATGGTTGCCAACCTTTGATTTGATTTATGATAGCAAGGAAAAAGAAAACGAAAGTACAACAAAAACAAAAACAGTAACAATAACAGTGGTACCCCACAAAATAACATGGGTATACCATTACAGTCAGCATGTGTGGGTTAACTTGCAGAAGTCAACAGAAAACTAGTATTTATTGAAACTGTTATAAACATTAACATGTTTGCCTTTACCTGTCTTTAGTCACTATAAAATTCCTCCAAGGAATGTAGCATTATCTGTATTTTCCAGGTGAGAAAGCTGAACTTCTGAAAGGTTGAACAGTTTTCAATAGATAGGATGATACGATGGCACAGTTACAGTCAAGACTCCAAAGTCCTGAATTCTTCGCCAGCAGGCCAGTCCTGACACTGGTTCTCAAAGGAGCGAATATTTGCTCTTGAGTAAAATGCACATGTATTTTGCTAACAAGGTATTGATTCCAACTGAGTCTTTCTGGGAGCTGAGATCAATCATGTGTCAATCACAGGGGCCACTGGTTCTTTTGTCTTAAGACCTAGAATAAATCCATGACTTTCCACCTGTGTTGCTTTCAGCCCACACTCTACTCTTTGCCTTCCAACTCAGTACTTTTCAAGCTATCTCTGGTGAAAGATGGTTTTTCTCCCCACAGTGAGTTGCACACTGATATTTTTCCAAAATGTGTTAATAATGAAAATGAATTGTTAGAGAAATGAATTAAAAAAATCTTTGCAAAATATATGCATTTTTTTCTATCATTTAGAAAAACTATCCTATCATTTAGTTTCAACAGACATAAATTTATCCTCTCAAACTGCTATACAAGTTTCCATTTCTGGAAACTGGGTGCCATTGCTCATACCTTATAATCCCAGCACTTAGGGAGGCCCAAGGCAGGAGGATAGCTTGAGGCCAGGAGTTTGAGACCAGCTTAGGTAACATAGCGAGACTCTGTCTCCACAAAAAATAGAAAGATTAGCCGGGCACGGTGGCGTGCGCCTGTAGATGCAGCTCCTCGGGATGCTGAGGCAGGGGGATCGTTTGAGCCCAAGAGGTCAAGATCCTGCCACTGCACTCCAGCCTGGGCTACAGAG
>CAUYRT010045877.1:0-21524 GCA_963574885.1 Lepilemur ruficaudatus
GAGACCCCGTCTCTACTATAAATAGAAAGAAAGAAATTAATTGGCCAACTAAAGATATATATAGAAAAAATGAGCCGGGCATGGTGGCACGTGCCTGTAGTCCCAGCTACTTGGGAGGCTGAGGCAGAAGGATTGCTTGAGTCCAGGAGTTTGAGGTTGCTGTGAGCTAGGCTGACGCCACGGCACTCACTCTAGCCCGGGCAACAGAGTGAGACTCTGTCTCAAAAAAAAAAAGAAAAAAAAAAGATTAAGTTGGAGGACCTAGCTAGTGTGAGAACCACATTAGCAAGGACTAGGCAGACTTCCCTATCCACTCACAGGCCACGCAGGGGGCAAGTCCAGGCCTCCCGGCTGCAGCAGAAGAGCTTGCCCCTGGGAGGAGCTATCGAATGTCTGCTCTCTCCAAGCAGCTAGAGCCCCAAAGTAAGAAGGACGTGGCTGAGGGAGCTACCTGCACTGGGGGAACATTTATTTTGCTGTAATGGTAGCCTCCGAGTATGAACTATCCACATGAGCTATCTCAAAAGTTACAGAACTGAAAGTCTTACATATCACATTAAGATGCTCAAATCACACAGTTTATTGAATTAACTGCAAAATATACAGAAAGAAGCAGAGGAACATGATGGGGTGGGCTATGCACTGCACACACCCAGAGGCAAAGCCAAACGGACCCATCCAACCAACATCATAGCCACATCTTCTAGAACAAAAGTCCCCCCACAAAAGTAAATTCAAAAATAAGACAAAGCTAGACTAGATGATCTCTAAATTCTCTCTGACAATAAAATTCTATGTACAGATATGAGATATTCTTCAGGTTTTACAATGTAATGAAAATATACATCACATAAATCTGTAAATGAAGCATTATGGAATAATATACTGTGTATTCAAGTTTGTTCAATTTCCAAAAGAATGAAAAAGAATAACAAAGTAATTTTGGAGGCCGTAGATTCTATTTCTGTTTATCAACATAAGTGGAAGGTGTATTCTCCATAAATAAGACATTATTTCTGGAATCACGTAATTATCCATCAAACAATGTAAAGCACTCTAACTTCTCAGAAATACTTCAATTCTGTAGTAAATAGATTAAATTGTTCTTTGAATTGGTTCATGCACTAAATTTAAATGTGGGCTCAGTTGCTGGTGGGGATTTTAAGAAATGCATAATACTACATGTTATGAGGCCACCTTTTTGCCATATTACTGTGAAAGTTGGATAAAACAAATACTTCAATAAACATATAATGATTAAATATCAAAATTATTTGTACCTCTAAATATTTGCTTATCCTTTGATTGTATATGAATATAATAAAACAGTTTTTAAATGCTACAATTATAGCAATAACTAAAAACATACCTCTTGATGTTATAGATATCAATATTGATATTGATACTGATATTGTAAAGTGAATTCCTAAACTTTACTGATATAAATATTCTATTTCCTTCTTACCTTGCCAGAATATGGCAGGAAAATGGTAGCTTTTGAGAAAAACACAAATGGAATTAGAGTCTGAGCAGAAATGTGGAACTTCATGTCTGTTTTATACCAGATTATCATATTCAGATAATTTTCTTAGCACTTTCTTACTGACATGTAAACAAGCTGCCAAAACTCTCTAAATAATTCTACTCTGTAAACCCCCTTGCTTCTAACTTTTGCCTTTCCCTCTCTTCCTTCTTCAAATATACCTGCCTCATGTCCTAATCTATGGGTTCCTGATAAGTGACCGGTTACAGAATGAGATAAATTTATTCAGTTCTGATGTTGAATATAATTCATGCCAAGGTGTTGAAGCAGGAGACGATTTATTATTTCTCATCTTTCACTTCTTAAGTGTTATTTGGACATTAACCCTGGGTGGGATAAACCAAAAGAATGAGTAATGTCAAGAGTAAAATATGCTAGAAGAGAAAATATTGATTTGTTTTTGGTTTGGGGGTTTTTTTTGTGGGGGATTTTTGTTTGCTTTCAGGTAAAATGGCTTTTGATATTGCTCAGATCAGAAATGGACGCAGACGCCTTGCTCTGCCTCTGAATAAGGACTGTCACTCAAGAGCAGAGACCTGGAAATCCGCTGAGCAGGGTTTGACTCCCTGGGCATTTGATCTGTTCCCTGGAACTCAATTCTTATCAAGCTGTTTTTTTCCTTCTTCTTCTTCTTTTTTTTTCTTATCTAAATGTTGGCCTACTATCATGCCAAGCTTTGTCCCTTCTTGTTGGATATTTGTGGTAACCTTTCCCTCTTTACTGTCCTCAGATGTCTTCCCCAACCTGGGTAAGTCATCAAAGGCCAAGCCCAGATGAAGGACCCGGATCCCAGCAAACACCCACAGAGCGACTTAGAGCAGCCTGTTCCCCGTGTGCTGCTTTGTAAAACGGGAATAATGATGCTTTTCATGCTTCACACTATTGTTATAAAAAGAAAATAATGTAAAAATATTTGTGAAAAATCAAAAATACCATACACACAAATGCAAGAAATTATTGATTTCATCTTAAATTGTAGCTTGCTACTAAAACTGCTACTAAAAAGCAAAATACATGGAAAAATCCTGAGCTTAAACTAAGTTTTTAAAAAACTGAATTTGGGGCTGGGCGTGGTGGCTCATGCCTATTATAATCCTAGCACTCTGGGAGGCCAAGGCGGGCGGATCATTTGAGCTCAGGAGTTTGAGACCAGCCTGAGCAAGAGTGAGACCCTGTCTCTACTATAAATAGAAAGAAATTAATTGGACAACTAAAAATATATAGAAAAAGTTAGCCGGGCATGGTGGCACATGCTTGTAGTCCCAGCTACTCGGGAGGCTGAGGCAGTAGGATCTCTTGAGCCTAGGAGTTGGAGGTTGCTGTGAGCTAGGCTGACGCCACGGCACTCTAGCCAGGGCAGTGAGACTCTGTCTCAAAAAAAAAAAAAAAACTGAATTGGGGGAGAGGAAGTGGGGAGATATAGGTCAAAGGCTACAAAATAGCAGCTATGAACAAGTTTAGAGATCTAACGCAGAGCAGGAGGACTAAGGTATAAAAAAGCATTGTATTAGAAATGTTTGTTAAATAAGTAGATTTTAGCTGCTGTTCTCACACAAAAAAGTAACTATGTGAGATGATAGATATGTTAATCTACTTCACTATAGGAACCATTTTACTATCCGTGTGTATCCCATAACATCATGCTGGGAACCTCAAATATACACAATAAAATTTACTTTAAAAAAAAAAAGCTAACAAATTAAAAAGAAAAAAATTAAATTACTCTCTCTTTGGAAGCATCCTAGTGGAAAACAATTAGTCCCTCAACAGATTTGTGCTTATTTGAGATTTGTGATTATTCTGGCCTTGCTTTTGCACAGCTCAAGGATTTGACAAACTGAAAAGGTGTTGTATTTTCCCTTTAGGGAAGCTTTCTTCTAAAGCACAAAATCACTGAGTTTCTCATATGCCTACTCATTAGAATTTTCATTATGTCCAACTTTCTGTAACAAATCTGTTTTGCATATTCCACACATTGCCATTTGCCCCAATAATATGTACATTTATGCTTAGTATATTAAATAGATACCTAGGATTACAGCCTGCTGCATAGCTTCTGAAGATAATTTAAATCATTTTTTATTACTACATCTCAGAAATTATTTTAAAAAACCACCATGATGTTACCTAACAGTATTAATATACGCAGAATGGTTAAGAAGTTAGTGTATTTATCCATGTATGTACTTCCTTCTAATGAAATAAACACAGTAATCCTAAAAGGGTAAGTAACAAATCTTTGTTCTGGAACACCTGTCACTAAAATGGGGTTGAGACACCAGAAAAGTAAAAACTTTCTATTTAAGACTTGGCATTTCTCCAACCCATTATTTTAAAACTTTTTGCAAGTCCTCTACATGGCTGCCAAGACAGATTAGGGTATAACAGGAAAACAGTCAGATTTACATGTAGCATAGAAACAGACAGGAACTAGTACACAAGACAAGGTACTTAATATGCTAAAGATAAATGATAAACAGCCAGAGCATCAGAACAGAAATTAGTTGGCTTTCATTCTTGTAACCAAAAGTTCTGAAGCCAGTGTCACAACAGGAAAAGAATAAATTCTTTGTTATTATCAACTGTTATAAACTGCGCTTCTCTAATTGCTGGCCTGCTTGTCTAATCTGCCACCTGCAGACTGATTGCCTGTGGACATTGTCATAGCTTTGTGACCGCATCTGTTCTCTCCTTTAATAAAATTCCCTTGAACTATTATTTTTCCAAATTCAACTTTTACCATGTACCATACTTCCATGAGAGCATAATTAGGTCAGACTTGTTCAGCATTTAATATGAGATTTGTTTGGACTGATCACAAACTAGTCTTGCTGAAGAACACTGAAAATTCCTAATTTCTCTGATGGTCTTATGTGAGAACAGGGGTATATTTTGTGGCAGGCTTGGCTAAACAAGGAATTACTGGGGCAGGAAAAGTTGACCCATCGGACCCATTGGTGGCAAACGGCACGGAGACCCCTGGGAAAAGGCAGAGGGCAGGCTGGAGAGATGGAGAGACAGTGGAGGAAGAGCACAGAGACCCAGCCCCAGAACTTGAGGTCCTACATATCCCGAATAGGGTGGAGGGCCCAGAAATAAGATCCCAGTTGAAGAATAAATGGGTCACTGGGATGGAAATCAAGGCAAGGACCATCTTGTGAAAATTAAGTCGGCAGTGAAAAAATGTGGCTTCATTCCAAGATCAAATGGAGAGTTCAGTTTTCCAACCAGAATAATGACAATAGAAGGACCAGGAGCAGAGGCTTTATGTTAACAGTGCCTGCCCATCTTTATTTATCACAAAGTATTAGTGAGGATCAAATAAGATAATACATATAAAATAGTAAAGCTCAGTATAAATAAATTTCAGGAAAATTTTGCTAAACTATGCAGGTCCATTTTTATCCCACATGCATCTCATCTTATGTGAAGATATCTTTTAATCTTAGTGATTATTTTGTTTCACAGCCACCCAGTTTCTTATGTTTTCCTTTGATCCATTCTTGTGTGCATGTAGTATCATAAGCTACCAAGGAAAATGGTATCCATACTCCTTTTGTAACTATACCAGTCCTAAATAAAGAGTAGCTATTCAAATACTTGTGGAACAGCAGATAGATGGATGGATGGATGGATAATAGATAGATAGATAGATAGATAGATAGATAGATAGATTATTCTACACTTGGACTTATAATGAAGCAGAGATACAAAAAATCCAAATAGAAGAAGAAAAAAGATAAAGGATCAAATATAATACTATCTTTCATGACTGGCTTTGATGTTTCATCTGCTCTTTGTTGAAATAACAAAAAAATGGCAAAAAGACTTGAATAAATAGATATAAAACTGCTGACATTTTCTTTCATAATGTCTTTGAAAACATTAAACCAGGAGAGGTAAATGTCATTAGTGGTGCAATGATATGATTTCGTCACATATGTATGACTGGGAGAAAGTAAATTCAATACAGTATATTTTTAATTAAACAATTTTGCAGTTAAACTGGGGAAGTGTATGGAAAAAGGAGCTCTTTTTGAAATTGCTTCAGGATAACCTACGAGCTTCACTTACTTGAAATGATTCTTTCCAGAGCTTTCAGCAGCTAAGAGTGTGAGACAAGATTTCTATCCGTGACCCTGAGCTCCAGCACAAGCAGAATAATGCATTCTGTGTTATAGATCTGCCTCACTCTCTCTTAAAATCACTTATGCCATAGCTCGGGGAAAATGGGACTGCCTGGAGTGGCTGATGGCGGGAACGTCACCTCTCCTGCCTGCACCCTCCCCTCAGATTTCTAGAAAATTAGCCATTACCTTTTCTTCCTACTTTATTCTGATCAGCCTTCCAAGGACAGCTTAAATGAGCTTACAACCTAAAATATTCCACATTTTTATGCTCCACTAGTATTTTTAACAAACAGCCAGATCTCAAGAAGCATAGTACTCCTGGGAGACATAGCCAAAAGAGGAACAATAACATTGTGTGCTGATATAAAATAAGTACTGTACTAACAGAAATGAATGAAACTATAGTAAAATAATATTTCAGTAAATTCAGCAGTACATTTTCCACTCACATAGAAAAAGTTCATATGTATAAAAAAATTAATTAAAGAACCCTGAATAATCAACATCCAGTTACTACCTAATTTTTCTTTAGTTTCTTTTGCCTTATATTACTTTTTTAGTAATTGTTTTAGCCTATTATGTGAGAATCCCAGTATATTTTAATGTTAAAATATAGTCAATGGTACTTGGTATTATTGGAATCAACAGTACTCTTTATCTCCTCCTATTTGTAAGCTCCTCCTAGATTTTTGTCATTTCTTACTTTTCTGTAATCTCTAAGTCACTAGGTCCTGATATTCACCTCAAGAAACAAAAATAATCATGTAATTTAATAGCACATTTACAATTCTCTATCAAAACTATAAATGTAAAATATGCTCACTTTTTAAAAGTAACTCATTTATTCAATGCATATTAAATTTTATTATTATTAATGTTAATATATTATTATATTATTAACACTATTATTAATTAAATAGCTGTTATATATCAAGCACTGTGGAGATACAGCAATGAATACAATACAAAGTCCTTGGCCACGTGGAGCAGATATTCTAGGAGGCAGACAGACAGTAAACAAATGTGTGTGTGCAGCTATAAAAAAATTAACCAGGGTAAGGAGATAGAGGGTGAGGGCAATGATCTGCAGAGTGTTTAGGAGTCTCTGAGAAGGTAACATCTGAGGAAAGATCGGACTGATTTGAGGTAAGAGCCATGTAGATATTCGGGAAAATTTTTCCCCCCCAAGGAAGGAGGTGGAGGAAGGGACAACAAAACAAAATGCCTTGGCACAGGAAAATGCTTGGCATGTTCAGTGCACAGCAGGAGGGCTGACATAGTCGGATCACGGTGAGCAAAAGACAGTGGTGGGAAATGCGATCTACGGCACGGATGGGCCCGACCGTGTGTAGAGACGGGGGGAGGGTGAATTGTGGTCCCATCTGGACACATTAGGAAAGATGAGTCTACAGCAGGGTTGGTGACAGACGAGGTATGGGATGTGAAAGGGAGTGAGGAATCCAAGATGGGGCTCCAACGGCTTTGGCCTAAGAAATGGGGTGAGTGATGGGGCCGTTTCCTTCATTCTTCAGTCTGCCTTCAAGCAGTAGAATAGGACAGCCTGTCCAATAAAGCAGAAATTAATCTGAACCATAAAATTTAGGAATCTAAAAACTCTTTCAAATTCATCACTCTCACCCCAACCATGTCTTTCACTTGCCTTGAATTTTGCTACTCTTCTTTGTGACTTTTCCCGAAAGTCTGCAATTTATCATCTAGAGATTAATCTGGGTCAGCTGGTTTTGTTGCTGCTTTTATTTAAAATCCAAACACGCTTTGGAGATTTGGCAGGCTATTAATCAGACATATTCTTTGTGAATTGCTTTAATCGTTGTTTTCCTCCTAACACCAACCTATAAAATGGTGTTGAAGGGGATGGTGATCCCCAGGTAATAGACTGGAAAAAATATTTGGAAACAGATGGTACTTAAGTAATAAACAGTCTCAAGTGGCACAGTGAAGTGTGGGGCTTTGGAAAGCTAGAGAGCAGCATGAGGTCACTGAACTTCTTTTCTGCAAGGGTTAGAAAAGGCACAGAGAAGTAAGAAAACAAACACACAATCAAAATGCTCGCCAGTTTTACCAAGAGCATTTTCTGCTCCATACTAAGAAAAAAACATCTGCTCTGGAACAGCAAATATTAGTCTAAGTTTAGTATATTTTACAAATATTTATTTTTTATATTAGTCAATAAAAGCCCTTTGATTTTTTTTATTGTACATCCCTCAGTGAAGAGCCTTTAAAAATTTTATGTAATAAAGTCAGCATATACTGAAAAGTCGAGGAGATACAATAAAAGGGAACACAGTTAAGAAACCATAGTTACAGTAACAATATTTCCCAAATCAAAAGTAGGCAAAGTTTGATAGGCTTGTAATTTTACGAGAATAATAAAAGAGAAAATGTGAACTAATAACCATGAAAATCCAAGACCTCTTATTGCCTAGATGAGCCTTACAACACAATAACAATCCATTACTCACTAGAAAGTTCTAAACCCTACCATCCCAAAAAGTTACATTTCTTCAGCATATCAGATACTTCATGAGTATCAGCCCATACTCACCATCAAAAGCACATTTCTAAGGTTCTGTTACTAAACAACTTTTCCTTTCATTGAGCCTCTTCTAATAATAAATACAAACTCATAGCTTTAGCTGGGAGTGTATTTCAGCACTAAGTAAGCAATGGCTTTCTTCCATCAAATCTAGCCGTTACCGAGTGCCTCTGCAGAATGAAGATTTTATATACTATTGGGCCAAAACAAAGCTGAAAAGACATATGGACCTTAAACTCACAGGACTTTACTCTAATTTGTTTGGTGACTAGAAGTAAAGTAATTAAGAAGACACAGAGGGATGGTGTCTGGTTAGTTTATCTTTTAACTTCATGCATCCATTTCCTAACTTCCGTACATCCTTCATGTCTCTCCAACCCCCACTCACTATCTCTCTCTCTCTCTCTCTCTCTCTCACACACACACACACACACACACACACAACACACACACACACACACACACACACACACAGTTGAACTCTAGGAATTTTAATACTGCCAGCTTTCTTCTCTCCTGTCTCCACTTCCTAAACCAATGTCATCTTGAGGTACTGTTCTTCTACTGGGAATCTGACACATTAATCCCTCAACTATGCTGTTGAGGGGGTAATGATTGGGCATGATGAGAAAAGTTAATACATCTTGCGGTAGTGTTAAAATATGTCTGCAAATTCGCTGACAATCCTCTCCTTAAAAGACAGAGCCAAATTCCCTCTTGTTGAGTGTAAGCTAGACTTAGTGATCTGCAACTAATAAAAAGAATATAACGGAAGTGATGGTATGTGATTTTCAAAGGAAGGTCATAGATGACGTTGTGGCTTCTACCTCATTCTCTTCAATCATTCATGTAATAGTAATATTATGTTAATATAATTTGTTCCAAAAAACAAAACAGTTAACTCATCCCTAGAAATATCCTAATGAGGTGCTTCAATAGGGGTTATTAACTTACTGCAGAAGTCTACAGTGATTTGAACAATATCAGAAGTCATATTAAAATATCATGCCTTCAGTTTTTCTAAAGCTTTGTTCTTATACTGTTGCATTTTCATAATGTCCATGAAAAATTATAACTAACAATGCTACTGCATGAGAAATTTCCTCTTCATCCAGACTGTCACACTTTCAAACATTGACCTCTATTTACTTACTTCAAGATAGAATTAATGTACCGTCATTGAATTCTTGTAAATTCTTCATAAGGTTAACATTTCTCAACCTAGAAGCTATGAGCAAAATCAGTTTTTTCTCACATTATTTTAATAATTTATTCTTATTTCTTAGGAACAAAGAGGTAAACAAGTTGACCTTTATGCTTTAAACAAATTATTTGTCTCATAAGAGCTTCTAATATCTCAGATGTCAATTTCTCCTTCCTGTAACACTCTTTATATGATTTCAAATTCTGGTATGTAACACACTGCCTAATTTAGCCAAAAGTCAACCTATTCAACAACAGCAATAATAAAAGTAACAATAACTAACATTTTCTGAGCCTGCCCAAGTGCTAAGCATTGTGCATTGTATTTTATATGTTTTAATTCATTTATTAATAATTTTCACAGCAATCCTGTGAGATACGTACTGTAATTAACATCTCCATGTAGAAGCCCAAGGTAGTGTTTTAAGGAGGGCAGTTTTGACAGCTCTCTCTCCTATAGAACTGGGATTCAAACCCAGACACTCTAGCCCCAGAGCCCTGGCTTTTAACCACTCCAATGCATGGGAGCAGTCTTGGCTTCTACATGGATTTCAGTGTGTTATGCACTGAATTATATTCCCCCAAAATTCATACATTGAAGCCCTCACCCCTAAGATGGCTGTATTTGGAGATATGGTCTTTAGGAAGGTAATTAGGTTAAATGAGGTCATAAGAGTGGGCCGCTGATCCAATAAGACTGGTATCTTTATAAGAAGAAGAAGAGACACCAGAGATCTCTCCATCTCCACCATGTGAGGACACAATGAGAAGGCAGCCATCCACAAACCAGGAAGAAAGGCCTCACTAGAAACCAATCCTGACGGCACCTTGGTCTTGGACTTCTTGCCTACAGAACTGTAAAAAAATGAATTTCCATTGTTTAAGCCACCCAGGCTGTGGTATTTTGTTATACCCTGAGCAGACTAATGCACAGGTTTTCCTCTCTCACTGTATCCTTCAAACACGCTTGAGTGAACCATAAGTAGTTAACTGTGCTTTGACTATTAATGCAGTTATGTACCTAATATAAAATTGACTATAATTCATTGCCTATGCAGTGTTCTCTCAGGCTTTCTTATTCTCCAGTGTATTAAAATTTACTCTCTTACACTAATATGAAGTTTAACACTGTAATTACCTAGAACATATTAGTGCTATTAATCATGTCATCTATCTAATTAAAATAAAAATGTTGCCAAACACAACCTTCCTTCTTAGCTATAGAAAACAGTTAAATATGGTTTAAAGCTTTACAGTAAGGAACTATTAATGTTCTTAATGCTTATTTAATTTTGAAATTGATTAGTCATGCTTCAAAGAGCCCATGCTAATACCAAGATCTCTGTTTTCTAGAGTTCCGACCATTCATACTTAGGTCATGCTGTAGTTTGAATATGGTTTGTCCCCACCAAAACTCATGTTGAGGCTTGGTCCCCAATGTGCCAGTGTTGAGAGAGGGTGGGACCTTTGCAAGGCAGTTGGGTCATGAGGGATCTGCCCTCATGAAGGCATTAATGCCAGGAGTGAGTGAAGTTTTACTCTAACAAGACTAAATTAGTTACTGAGAGAGTGGGTTGCTATAAAGTGGGGTCATCTCTTCTGTCTTGACCCTTTTTCATGTGCCCAGTTCCCCTTCTGCTTCTCTGCAATGTTATATTGAAGCATAAGACCTTCACTAGAAGCTATCAGATGCAGCCACCTGATCTTGGACCTCTCAGCCTCCAGAACCATGAGCCAAAATGAACCTCTCTTCTTTATAAAGTACCCAATCTCAGGTATTCTGTCATAGCAACACAAAATAGACTAAGACAAGTGCCCTCCTGAATCCTGGCTCCGTAGAGCTTTTATCTCTCTCTTCTTCGCTAGGTGTTGACCAGCATCCTGTAACCTATTCTACAGCCTTCTGGCCTCAAAATACCTTTCTGCCCTATCTCACCTTCTGTTAAAGTTTTTCTTCTTGCCAGGACAGTATAGTCAGTATAGCAAATGGTTATGGGCATGAGTTTTGGAGTTGGATGATATGAATTTTAGTCATTTCTCCACCATTTAGTACAACTAGCAAAGGTCGGTCAAGTTGCTTAAACTTCATGTGCCTCAGCTTCCTCATTTGTGTAATATGGTAATAACTGCTCTTTTATTATGAGGGTTAAATGAAATGAAAAGCACTTAGCTAAATGTATGGAACATTGTAAATACTTAATAAATCATTGTTGTTATTATCTGCCAATTAATTAGTCTGCTTTGTTCTTTGTAAATTCTTGCTGCTTGACCTAATTCTATGACTGCAGGTGACATATTTTAAAAGAGAACATCTGGCTGAAGTGATTTAAATCAAAGAAATGATCTAGGCTGAAAAATTTAGCACTTGGATAAGCCTGAAAATAGGATAAAGGTTTGAAAGCAAGTAGGCCTTTTTTTTCTGTTCAAATTACACCAGGAAACAAACATTGAGTTCACTTACACAGAAGTAATACAATGAGAACCACAGGAGAATAGGCAATAGATTTGGCAGGAGGGATGGATGTGACAAGTTCTGGTTAGGATGCAATAGTGTTGTTGTTTTTTCTGTTTTTAATTTCTGCGAGACTTCCAAATGGAAATGTTCAGTAGGGAACTGGGCAAGCAGATCTGGAGACGCTTAGAATCTCAGGAGAGAAGTCGAGGCAGGTGAGTTAGATCTGAGGCACCATAAACAGTGGTGAAGGAGATTGTCCTCAGAGGATGTGCAGACTGAAAGGAAGAAGGTGGGGGCAAGATCCAGAAACATACCAATTGATACAGAAAAAGAGGTGCCCATGAAGAGGAATGAGAAGCCACTGAGGAAAGAGAACTAGGAGAGGCAAAGAAGACAAAAAGAAGCCGAGCACTTCAAAAAAGAAGTGGTCAATTGTGTCAAATGTTGCCAAGAGCACAAGTAAAGGAAATATGGAAGAATGCCGATTGGATTCTGTAACAAGAATGTAATTAGAGCCTTTGGTAGAACGAGCCTTTGGTAGAACAGTTTGAGGGAAGTGCCAAATGGAAGCTTTCTCCATCTGCTGGAGTCTTCCTGACTGTCCTCAATTTCCCTGAACTCATAAGAAACTAACAATCCATATTACATAATTTATCACTGTCTTATTTTGGCAACTGTAATATTCATATTATAAAAATCACAATTATTCCATAAGTACAGATGGTCCCCAACTTTACAGTGGCTTGCCTTAGGATTTTTTGACTTTATGATGGTATGAAAGCAATAGGCATTCAGTAGAAACCATATTGCAAGTAGTCATATGACCATTCTGTTTTTTACTTTCTATACAGTATTCAATAAGTTACATGAGATATTCAGCACCTTATTATAAAATAGGTTTTGTGTTAGGTGATTTTGCCCAACTGTAGGATAATGTAAGTGTTCTGAGCATGTTAAAGGTGGGCTAGACTGAGCTATGATATTCTGTAGGTTAGGTGCATTAAATGCATTTTTGACTTATGATATTTTCAGCTTACAATGGGTTTATCTAGATCTAATCCCATTGTAAGTCAAGGAGCATTTGTATTAATCTTGTCCTCCTAAATGGATATTAAATCCTTTATCACAGAAAATCATCATGTGGATGATTTCATGGTCTGGACAAATAATAATATGTGATAAAGGAACTCTTGCCAATGGAGTGATTAATCAAATTTCTACTGAGAATGTTAGATTACAAGTGGGCAGTGCTGAGATCTGGGAGCCACCCTCTATGATCCCACTGCCATTCCCTTGAGAATGACTGATGCCAAGCATGGCACCCTCTATTAATTGGCATCCTGCCATCTCTGGGCCAACTCCTTTGATAGGTCATGATCTGAGGTGCAAGCTCTAATACTCCCTTCCCTTGGCCACTAGACCTTGAGCTCAGAGGATGCCTGCTGTGCGCCATGTAGTTTACCCTATAAATGAGGCTTGCCTGAGCCTTTTGATAGGGATGTGGCCTTAATACTCAAGCAGTTCCCTGCTCTAATAGGTACACAATAGTATTCCCCCTCAGGGATACAGAGTTGATATAGTCATGTTTTCTTCTTCTTAATCCATATTTCCCCAAAAGTAAAAATAGCCCCTGAATTAATTCAGAATTACCCTTAAGCCTGTTGTGTCAGAAGTGGCAGCAGAGAAGAATAGAACAGGGCTTGTCCGGAACAATTTTAAAATGGTTTTACCTTTGAGAACTTCTTGGAGAGGTGAGGGAACCTCAACAGAAAGTTTCTTTTGTAGCCTAAGGGGTGATTCTAAGGGAGCAGGCTGTATCAAGGAACCAGAGGTGATAAATCCCTGATGATGTGTGGTCTCTGAGAAACCCACAAAATGCCCCAAAAGAGTCAATTTTCACTACCAGGAAAAAAACACCTCCTCCAGTCAAGAAGAAGTTTTCAGTCCCATTACCCCTCCTCACTCCTCCTCTCAATCACAGAGAAGCTGGAAGTCTCAGCATCTCGCATCAGGAATGGGAGTTGTTACAAACAAATGAAGCCAACCACATTCCTCTTCCTCTTTTCCACTGGAGTCTCACCACTTGCAGAAGGCTTGAGCTCCAGGCGGGGTAGTGAGAAGTTTTAAGTGGATATATTAACTACAGAATTCAGACTATTTTTGAGGGGACCAAAGTGCCCAAGGATACTTTCATCATCTGAGAATTATCAGCTAAGCAGCAGGGTTTTGAAGAACGTTATCCAAGGGCAAATGAACAATCACACAGAGTTGGTTTGCAGTGAAAAAAAAAATACAGTTTCCTTTTTAATTCACCCACCACTGAGTCCTGCCCCTTCAATGTGTTGGTTGTGGCAAAAGCAACCTCTACAGGAGATTAGAATGTTCTCTTAAGATCCAAAACAAAACAAATAATAACACCAACATTATATATATATATAAATAAACATGTGCACATGTATGTTATGAGTTCATCGATAGCAACATGTAAGTCATAATCCATAGCACATTGCCAAGCAATTTGTTTACATTTTAAAAGCTTCCTCTTATAAATTTATGCTAGAAAGCATTACCTTGTTTAGTTAAATATATTCGCCGTTGTAATTCATTTCATCTCTTCCAAATTTTCAACCTAAGATTGGGGTTATGATTAGTCCAAATTTATACTTACAAGTGGCTAACCTGGCCTCACAGCTTCATTCTCTTATTTCCAAACTGTATCTTTCCTCTAGGAATTTCTTATTTTGTCCAAATGGACCCAATCTAGCCCTGACCAGCAGAAGGTTCCTGCTGTTTCTTGTGAGGTCACAGCAGTCTTTGCCAATACCGCATCAGTGGGGTATGAATTTTGCCTTTTATTTCAAAGTTCTAAACATATGAAAGACTTTTCTTTACTGTTACTTAAGATCTTCCTATAGGATTTAAGGCCTATCAAGAAACATATAGAAGTTCTGATGCATTTATATGCCAAGTCTTTCATGTTTTAGCCATTACTAGAAACTTTAGCTTTTGGGTAAAATAGATGAAATTCCAGTGTGTATACGGGGACAGTAAGCAAATGTGACATCACTTTAGTGACTTTTGGATGGAGAAAATGCTGTCAAATCAAGGGCCAGACTTAATAGAATATTCCAAGATTACTCATTTATTCTGTTAAGAAAAATTATCGGACATTTTGAAACAAGGTAAACGGAGGGCAGCATTTCCTTTTTACCAGAGCATTGTTTAACAGGTGCATCCCAGAGTTGCTTAATCATCCACGGAAGCGTACCACTGCCTGACTCAGTATCTGCTATTGATGAAAGGCCCAGACTCCTTGAAGTTGCATGTTTATTCATTGCTTTTGTCCATTAGAGATGCAAATGATTTCTGTCTAATAGAAAAATAACCCCAAACACTATGCTTATATGGCCTATAAGATATCAATAGGTTTAGTATTTAACCCAGCAATATTATTTTAAATTGTCTTAAGTCAAATGCCTGTAAACACTCAGTTCTTAAAATGTTCTTTATCATCTTTACCAACATTATCATCCTGCTGATTCCCATTTTAATAACCTGAATAAAACTTTGACTCATGTTTATTCTCTCTATCTCTGAGAATCATGGTTTGTTATTCAACTTTTTGAAAATTATATTTGACAATTCTGTTATCACTTTACATTGAGACAAATCCAGTAGCATAAAAATGTTACCAATGTCATGGATTTAGAATAGTCATTCATTCATTCATTCATTCATCCAAGTATTTATTGAGAGCTTACTATGTGTCATTGCCATAAGCAATGAACCAAACGGGAGTTCTTGTCCTCATGAAATTTGCAGTCTAGTAGGAGGAGACAAAAAATAAACAAACTTTGAAAAACACATAGCCTGTGAGAAGAAACTAGAAAAACCTTATCATTTGACTTTTGTTCCATGTGGGTCATAAAAACAGGTTCATGAGCTGAAAACTGAATGACATACAGATGGAGCTTACCGGAGAAAAGTGACAGGCATCACAAACCTGCAAAAGCATTTGTGCCAGATGGCTTTTATTACCAGTAAAAATGAAATAATTCAAATAATTAAAGATTTTAAAGTGAAAGCTATAATTATCAGGGCTTCCTGTAATTGAGGAAAGTAACTGTTGAGCATGTAGATTAAAAGCTAAATGAAACATTCAATTTATTTGTGAAATAATAATAAATATTGTTGAGATAATGAGAAGTTCAATTCTTGAGATACTTGAACTTATTCTCACAAATCAAATTATTAAAATAACTCTCAGACCTAGAAGCCACCACAAAAAGCATCTGTATGTGAATTATAAAACTTAATTTGAATAAATTAGATGTCATTGATGGAACTGTTCAACTGCTCTATATAAAGAAAATGGAAAGGAGTAAAAATGCCAGAGGCTACTACTACAATTACATTAAATCTTTCAAAAATAGTTGGAATAGATGGAAGATGTTAATAAACATGTACTATTAATAGTTAGGCCTGTTATAATAAATAAAATACTTAATATAACAATCCAAAGCCAGTGCTATGCACATAAAACATTTTAGTTTAGATTAAATATGTCCTTTCAGATCAGTGTGGAAAAATATGTCATAGAGCTAATAGCCTATCCCATATAAAAAATAAATAAATTTAGACCTTCACCTCATATAGCAACCACAAATGTATTTCAAACAAATGTTTTAAATACACAGAAAAATGAATACCAGAAAAATAAATAAGAAACAAATATGGAAAATTTTGAGGAGGGACAGGAATGCTGCAAAGCATAGAATAAAACCGTGTGTCATAAGAAAGGACAGAGATTTGAATTTATAAAAATAAGAAACAAAATTAAAAGATAGGTCACAAATTAGGAGAAAATATTTTAACATATTCTGTGATAGAATTAATATACAAATTAATATCCATATATATTAAAAGGCATTCAGAAGGAAAAAAGCAAACTATACGATAGAAAAATATGCAAAGGATGTGAATTATGAAATCACTGGGAAGAAATATGAATGACCAAACCCACAAAATGATGCTCAAACTCTGACAAACACAACTTAAAAATAATTATATTTTTTTTCACCTGTTAAAAAAATTGTTAGTGCTCAGTGGTGGGAAGGGTGTGAGCAGTTGTCAAGGGTGAATAGGGCACTCCCTTTCTGAAGGGCAATTCGGTAATATTATCAAAATCCATAGAGTAGATAGAGTTTGACCCAGTAATTTTATTTACATAAAATTGTCTTACCAATACTTGTGCACAAAAGCCAATTATGGAAAACAGTTTATTTCAACATTGTTTTTCATAGCTAAACATTGGAGAAGAGAAGCTAATAGTTCTCAACAAGGGAAATGTTTGTAATTTTTTGGATCCAGAGATCAAAAATTAGATATGGTCATTCATTCAACACATATTTATTGAGTATTTATTATGTGTTAAAAACTATGCCAAATACTAAAAACGAAATCACTAAGAACTATTGGTCGGGCGCGGTGGCTCATGCCTGCAATCCTAGCACTCTGGGAGGCCGAGGCGGGTGGATCGCTCAAGGTCAGGAGTTCGAGACCAGCCTGAGCAAGAGTGAAACCCCGTCTCTACCAAAAATAGAAAGAAATTAATTGGCCAACTAAAAATATATGGAAAAAATTAGCCGGGCGTGGTAGCGCATGCCTGTAGTCCCAGCTACTTGTGAGGCTGAGGCAGAAGAATTGCTCGAGCCCAGGAGTTTGAGGTTGCTGTGAGCTAGACTGACACCACGGCACTCCGGCCCAGGCAGAGTGAGACTCTGTCACAAAAAAAAAGAACTATAAATATTACCATGAAATTTATAATTAAAAGAAAATAAGCATCAGAAGAATATTACTGATTGATCTGAATTTTAGGAAGAAATAAATAATAGCGTATGCCTCTCTGAGTCTATGCCTCAGAAAATCACTATATATCCATAAAAAAAGTCTTGAAGGATACATACCACTTGTTAACAGTGATTTTCTTAAAAGAATAAGAACCAAGAAGGGGGGGCTTTCATTTTTTTATACTTTTATGCAATTATATTTTTTAATTGTGAAAACAATTTTTAAGACTGAATTTGCAAAACTAAAGTTATGGTCAATTTCTTTATAAATTAAAAAAAATTATCTGCATATAAGCACATTTCATCAAATTCATATAGATAACAGGTCTAAAATACTGGTGAGACTAAAAAATGTTTCGAAGGTTGACTTGTGTTAACATTACATAAATTATATAATACTACTGTATTGTATACTACTACTGTAACTGCTATGATAGTAGATGAAGAATACAGGTTGGTTAATACAATGAGAAAAATTTGTTGAGTTCTTTCTTACGTGCCAGTCATTGAGGGAAGCTCTGCTAAAATGAAAAAGTCAAATCTTACTCCCAAAGTGGTTTGCAGTCTAAGAGGATGTTACATAAGAATAATTACAATAAAACTATGATAACTGTTGTAAGTCTGAGTGAGGGGTTTCAGCACCAAATGACGTCCCAGAGGCTGTGAGGCAAAACCTGGAACATTCAGCTGAATGGTTGTCCTGGGACCGACAGAATTGGCATCACCTGGAAGCTTGTTCAAAATGCAAATACTCAGGCCTCATGCCAGCCCCACCATCAGGACATACGTTCTAACTAGAGTCCCAGGTGATTCGCACGCTCATTAAAGTCTCAGGATTACTGTTCTGTGTGAAATTAGTTTCTGATTAAAAAAAAAAATTCCTCCCTTGACCTGGCACTTGAGATTTGGTGTCCCCACTGAATGGTGAATGTCCCATAATGATGAGTGTAAACCTAACCCTGGAGAGAACAAGCGATGTCTGCAGAGCCTACATTGCCCGTTGCAGTCAATAAATGTATAAATTTATTCACCATGCCAGTTAGAGCAACGTCCTTATCTGCTTTGGGAATTTTCCTTTACAATTAACATGAGAAGTGATTTCATTTGGGGTTTTAAGAAAGTTATTTAAATATCCTATGTCTCAGTGTTTGTTGACCCGTTTTAGTGTATGTCTGCAAGCTTTACTGCCTCTAGATGATTGTAATTATTAATTTAACAAACAAACTATAAAGATCATAGTATTACGAGGGAAATACCCTCCAGGAGGAGTTATATTACCAAAGAGGTTTGCCTTTGCAAGTCTCCTTGGCCAGGAGCCCTTTAAGTCAAGGGAGTTTTATTTCCCTGGTTCTATGTAAATCGGCAACATGATATAATAAGCCATGTAAGCTGTGTTTGAATTACCCCATTTGTTTAATGAAAGGAAAAATTATCAAAAAGCATATATGTGCTTCTGAGCTAGAAAATTTGTGAACACTGCTTCAACTTAAATATATAATTACTCTAAATAAATAATTATGAATGTCTTTCCATTTCAAAGGAAAACATTATTTAGGGCATTTAAGATAGAATTTCATGTATATTGACGACTTTGTGAAAGACAAAAGTCTGCTTACTTATAATTTTGCCTAGTTAAGACACTTTGCCAAATATCAGAATGAATTTCAAACAGCAGTCATACACTCACAAAAAGTAAATAACAAATGGTTTCATCAGCCAACAAAGATGAAATGCCCTCACATAGCTGTGGAACTTGAACAAAGGAAAGAATAAATCCCTGGGCTCTGGGCTCCACAGTGATCAAATCTTCAAATCTTCCCCTACATTTCAAGAAGGACATGGTAAACCTGATAACACAGAGAAGGAGGAAGAATCTGTAAATTTTATTATATGATAACCCACCTACAGACACTGGAAATGTTTAGCTTGGAAAAGACTGTATATACGTGTGTGTACATATACACACACATATACATATATAGATACACATATATATACTGTCTGTAAAGTATCCAGCCATTGTTAATATAATGAGAACATAGTACATGGCTGGATACCTTCTGGACAGCTGGGGGGTGGGTGGGTGTGTACACACACATATATAGTGAGATAATGAGATAATCAATTCCTCAAATATTTAAAGGACTAGCTTTTGGAAACACTAAACCTAACTTAATTATGTTAAATACAAGAGAGCAGAATTGGAATCAATGAATAAAAGATTATAAGAAAACTGTTAAATATAAAAGAGTCTTCAAACAATAGAAAACTTTATAAACAAACAAGTTATGAAATAAAAAACACAAGTTCAATTATTGCAATCTTGGAGACAGTTACCAAAATCTGCTTGAAATAGAGTCCCTTGTGTGTGAGAGAGCATTATATCAAAAGATTTGAATATCCTTTAAGAAATGCTTGGTGAGAACTGCACGTTGGGTAGAACATCAGGTATTCTCCGCTAGCTCTGATTCTCTAACAGCTAAGCAAGAACACACTACGGGGTAGGGTTACTAAGTGCAAAAAATACAGAAGACGTGATTGTTGCCAACAGAAATCCAATGTGGCATGCGTAGATGAAAGAAACCATTTACCAGCAGTATGTCTAAGAACCCATAAAATCTAAAACACTACCTCTCAAGGAGATTTTTCCCAAAATCTGAAGTTTTCAGGAAAAAAAGTGTCTAAATACATATTAGAGAAGAAGGACTTGGGCTAATTTATCTTTATAAACCTAGAAAGTATTATTTGCTAATAAATGAAGCCAATACGGGTACTGTAGTTTGTTGTGAAAGAAAATTAAATGTTAATCTAACAAGACTCTGAGAATTTATTTTAAAATGATTTCTTCCTTTATAAATAAGGCAAAATTTTAGTATTGTCTTGAAAAATTTAAATTCTGAAATTACTTGACAGTGGCTGCCATACCTATATCAACCATCTGTTAGTAAATTACGATTTATTAAGAATTTGAGTGTTAAGCCCATGCTAGGCATTAACACTCATCAAGAAACCTGTTGCCTATTTGTAAATGAAGAACCAGAGGTTGGGGTTGCCTATTTGTTTTTTTGTTTTGTTTTGTTTTGTTTTTTGAGACAGAGTCTCACTCTGTTGCTCGAGCTAGAGCTGTTGCTTGGGCTAGAGTGTCATGGCGTCAACCTAGCTCACAGCAACCTCAAACTCCTGGGCTCAAGCAATCCTCCTGTCTCAGCCTCCCAAGTAGCTGGGACTACAGGCATGCGCCACCATGCCCAGCTAATTTTTTCTATATATATTTTTAGTTGGCCAATTAATTTCTTTCTATTTCTAGTAGAGACAGGGTCTCGCTCTTGCTCAGGCTGGTTTCGAACTCCTGACCTTGAGCGATCCTCCCGCCTCGGCCTCCCAGCGTGCTAGGATTACAGGCGTGAGCCACTGCACCCGGCCGAGATGGTAATATTTTGGATATATTAAGTTAAACAAACTATATTATTAAAATTCATTTCACTTGTTTCTTTCTACATAAAAATTTTAAATATAAAGTGGCTTGCATTTTAATTTCTATTGGACAACACTAAGATAATTGCAATGTCCAGATAACCATTTTAAAAAAATTAATCATAATTCAGCTGGGCATGGTAGCTTAGGTCTGTAATCCTAGCACTTTGGCAGGCCAAGGCAGGAGGATCACTTAAGGCCAGGAGTTCAAGATCAGCCTGTGCAATGTAGTGAGACCTCATCGCTACAAAAAAATAGAAAAATTGGCCAGGTGTGGTGTCACATCCATGTAATCCCAGCTACTTGGGAGGCT
>CAUYRT010045878.1:0-101159 GCA_963574885.1 Lepilemur ruficaudatus
AGTAGATTTTTAAATGTAACAAGATAAGTCAACTTGAGTGGTAATATATTTTGGGAAATCAGCTCACTATAAATTGTGACTGTAAACATTATACTGTAAATGCTTTGTAGTTTTCCCCCAATAAAAAAGAAAAAAAAAATTAAAAAATTAGCTGGGTGCCCGTAGTCCTACCTACTTGGGAGGCTGAGACAGGAGTATCGCTTGAGCCCAGGAATTCAAGGTCTCAGTGAGCTATGATCGGGCCAACTCCATATTCCAAATACATACCATGAATGCAGGGGCCCTGTGGAGCAGAGGCAAGGATGGAGGCCAAAATCAGGACTTGTGGACATGAGTATGTGGTGTCTGTCTCCCTGGCCTGGTATGTAGGCCTCCTCCATGGGCAGTATTTCTGGCACCTAGGCCTGGACACTTAAAACCTGAGGAATTATCACTTCAGTGTTTTCATATGAAAGATAAAAATCTATTTATAGTAAGAAAATAAACTGGTTAATTCTCTTATCAAACAGAGATAGATAAATAATGTGAAGTAGCATAAATAACACAATTTTCTACTTGTAAAAAAGACTTGGACGGACCTCAAGGGCATTATGCTGAGTGAAGAAAAGCAGTCTCAAAAGATCATATATTGTATAATTCCATTTATATAACATTATTGAAATAACTAAATTATAGAGATAGAGAACAGATTGGTGATTGCCAGAGGTTACAGATGGTGGGGGATTGGGGAAGGGATGAGTGTGCCTATAAAGGGATAGCATGGAGGACATCCTTGTGGTGATGGAGTAGTTCTGTACCTTGACTGCAGTGGTATGCATGAGATGACGTGGCATAGAACTATACACACGTTGTGCCATGTCAATTTCCTGGATTTGCTATTGTACTATAGTTATGTAAGATGTAACCACTGAGGGAAACTGGGTGACCTCTCTGTACTATCTTTGCAATGTCTTGTGAATCTATAATCATTTCAAAAAAAGAAGTGAAAAAAAAAAAACATACTGTGATTAGGAGGTGAAAAGGCAAGCCATGGGCTGGGAAAAAATTTTGCAGTACTTTTATCTGACAAAGGGCTCATATCCAAATATGTAAAGAATTCCTATAAATTAATAAGAGAAAACAAATCAATAAAAATGGGCAAAGGAGAATATCCAAATGTCCAATGAACATTTGAAAATGTGCTCAACATCATTAGTCATTGGGAAAATGAAAATTAAAACCACAATAAGATATCACTGTATACCCATCAGAATGGCTAGAATTAAAGAGTGACAATATCAAGTTTGACAAGGATATAGTGCAATTAGAATTTCTGTCTGTTGCAGATGGGAGTGTAAAGTAGGTCAGCCACTTTGGAAAACTCTGGAGATTGAATTCTCCATGAAGTGAGTTCTGTAATGAAGATTAGAATGTAGGAAGTTTATTAGGAAGTTCTTTGGGGACCAACACTTGGGAAAAGAAAGGAAAAGGAAGAGAAGGAAGAAGAATTGGGCAGAGGGAAAAGTTGGTCTATGAGGAAGTCTCAGGAAAGAACTCAGCTTCCCTTACATGGAGCTCTAATGCTGGAATGGCCATTCAGAGTTGTTCTGAGCTGGGGACTTGGTTTTACGCCTCCATGCTGATCAGTCATTGCATGTGGGCTGGGCTGGGAAGGAGATGTGACCTTGGGTGAGGCACCTGTCCTAAGCCAAAGTGATTCCTGTAGAGGGCTGTCTTCTGGCGACACTCCTAACAGCTAGGAAAATAGGCTTCAGTTCTGAAGGGAGATGCGTGTAACACCTCAAAGCTCCTTTACAGTCCACCCTTTGTACTAACTGGATTCACTTCTTTATGAATTTTGGTGAGCAGCTCTTCCAAAATCCTGATGGAACTCTGCTTGAACAAAATGTAGTCTCTGATCTCTCAGCTGGGACTACACTCATCTTCCCCATCCTCAACTACCCAATCTAGATTTCCTTCATCCTCCGCTAGGTCCTCTGGGCTATCAGTGGCTTATCTGATGATGTGATCCAGACCCTCACTTCCTAGAGAGCCAAGTCCCTGGTTTTCCTGTCCTTCTCTGACCAGGATTGCTGTACTTGTGCTTTTGTCACCAAAACTAGGCACAGGAGTATTAGGAGGCACTCAAATGGATCACATGGGTGTCAATTATATTCCTTCCTGCCCTCCTCCTGAGAATATGTGTCCATTATTCTTGCCAGTGTAGTGGTTCCTTTCTTGCCAGCTGGTCTTTTGCCATGAAGCAGCCATAGTTCAATGGTACTTTTGTGGGGTCCCCTAGTGGAAGGGTTCTCCTTCTGGCAACTAGAACCTCTAAACCCACAGAGCCCAGAGTTGCAGAGATGGGAAGCACAACATCTCTCAGTACATCACTGGGAGTCATGTTCAGTGAGCCCTTTCCTCCTTCTGTCCTCTGGCTTTTGGACCAATATATAGGACCATATAAAGGTCATTGATTTAGAGTTTACACTCAGTCCTTGCAAGGTACCACCTCCAAATTGACACTTCAGCTATGCTTTCAATACATCACTCCATCTTTATTATACTGGCTGCTTCTGGATGTGTGGTATTTGACAAAACTGGTGGATCCCATAGTCATGTAGATACTCACACAGCTCCTTTGCTTAAAAGTGGTGGCCCATTCTGTAAAACTTCAGGTAATGGAGTTGTCTTAGACTCTGTGGGCAGGAAAGACAAACCCATATCTGAATATATGTCTATTATTATCAGAATGAAATGCTGTCCTTCATTTCATTCTTTTGAAGGAAGGGGCCCAATGTAATCAACTTACCACCAAGTGACTGCTTGACCAACTTGAGGGATGGTGCCATATTAGAGACTTATCATTGGCCTCTGTTGCTGGTGGGTTGGACATTCAACAGTGGCCTTAGCAAAATCAGCCTTTGTAAGTGGGAGGCATGCTGTTGGTCCTATGCATAGTTTCTGTCCTCACCACTATGATTACTCCATCCATGTCTCCATCATGCTGGCTCTGACATAGCAAAGGAAAGGGTCGGGATGATGTCAACTGGTTGAGTCGTTTTTGTCTATCTGGATTTTTAATGGTTCTTCCATGGTAGGTGTGCTCTGGAAGGGGTTAACACACAAGATCTTCACATTTCATGCTCACTCCCATATGTCCATTCCTCTCACCAAGACTTCTTTGTTTCTGATCTTCCTATCTTCTCCTTTCCAAACCTATGATCAGCTGACTAAGCCATTTGCCACTGCCCATGGGTCTATGCATATTCTAATCTCTGGCCACTTCCACTTCTCTTGTCACACAAAATAGGTACTAGATTAACTGCCCAAAGCTCTGTTCAGTGAGAGAATTTCCCCCTCACCCCTGTCTTCATGTTCACCTGTGAGTGTGAAACATCATCTATCCTGGGCTTATGCTCAAATCCAAACCAGCCCATCCACGAACTGAACTTAGGGTTTTTCCTTCTCTGCCATCTGGTCATAAGGGATTCCCCATGTGGCCATAGGAATGAGCTAAAGGAGAAGCAATTTCTTCAGTCGAAGCAATTCCCAGAGAAGGCTGATGACCGGCATCAGGCCCGCAGCTAGGAGAACTGTCGTGAAGGGGAATCTAAGGGACATGTACAGTGTCTGCCAAGAGTATCAATGAAAGCTAAACATATACTCAGTGTATGAGTGGAATGACTCAAACTTTCCACTCTTAGATGTATATGGAAAAGAAACGAGTGCATTTGTCCACAAAAAAAGCTACGTAATAATTTTCATAGCAACTTTATTCATAATAGCCCCAAGTTGGAAACAATGCAAATGTCTATCAATAGGAGAATAGATAAATTAAGCATATAGTCATACAATGGAATATGAAACTGACATATAAAGAACAAACTACTGATATACACAATAATGTGGATAAAACTTACAGACGTCATGTTAAATGAAAAAAAGGCCAAAACCAAAAAAGTATATACTGTCTGATTTCATTTAAATTATTTATCAAGGACAGGCAAAGTGAACTTATGGTATTGTAAGAAAGAATAGGTTTTACTTTTGGTGGAGGTTGGTGGGTATCACCTGGGAGCTTTCTGAGATGTTGAAAATATTTTGTATCTTGATCTGGATGTTGGTTACATTGGCTTAATAAACTTTCTCATGTGCATATATGTATGTGTGTGTGTATAATTCCTGTACTTTACACATTTCACCTTTTTTTTGTATTTTATACCTCAATTTAAAAAAAAGAACAAATAAATAGCATATGAAACTGAAACAGAAAACACAAGTATACAATAATAAAAAGACATACTATGTATTTCTTTACTTTGTGATATCTCTGCTTTGACCTTCTCAGCCATTCTGAAGGGGCAAAGCTTTGGGGCATAAACACTATGCAGATTGCACTCGATAAGTTACTTGGCGCACAGTGTCATTAATTTACCTGATCTGATTCTTTTTTGGGTTGAGAGGTTTCTGCTCAGCCCTGTCCTTTCCATCTACAGCAGCCTCTTCTCTCTGACCTTCCTGGAATAGTTTCCATTTCTGGAGCAAACTGCATTCTACAAAACATAAACATGCTCCAGTTCCCTTCCTTCCACCTCTAAATCTCCTGCAGCTGGTGTCCCTCTGCCTTTTATACTGGAAGTATTTGATGTCACCATCCCTTAGCTATTTTCAAATACACTGTCACTTCCCTTTCCCCATCCCCCAAGGCTTTCTGTGTGTGAATGATTTAGCAGGACTCAGTAATCAGATATTTAAAGGGACCAGCTCTTTTTACAGTAAGACACACTTTCTACACAAACTGAACCCCTTTAACACCATGATATGACACTTGTTCCCATGATGAGTATACTAGACAATGATCTGTCAGTGTTTGGGGTAGACAGGTGTGATGGGAGCATTCTATTCAAGTTATTGAACAATTTTCTTCATCTGTAAAATAGAGAAGTAATGAGGTTACCGTGGGAATTAAATCAGTAGACATAAAACACTGAAACAGTTCCAGACAATGGTGAGTACCTGTAGGAGAATTCTGATCAGAATCACGATGTTCACTGAGCATGCACAGAGCACATTCCCGAAAACCAACAACAGCAGGAAAATGTCTCATGTGCAAATAAATGCGCCTCACTTGGGAAGGACAAGTCCCAAATGGGAAATGATCTTCTATTTCTTCTATTGTTAACAGACAAAACAGAGAGAATGATTTAAGTTACAAAGGGAGAATTTTTTTTAAAGATTGAGCTGAATTAATTATTAAAGACATACGTTATGAGTAGGCAGGATAATATCAAGGAGGTCTAAATTATTTACACTTTATTGCTCTCAGTGTATGGGTGTCTGACATGCCTCATCTTCTACTAGGGAATTCTGCAGACCTAGAATATTTTCTGATAATGCATCTCTCTAAGATGATCTTGAAACATCTTACTTATTGAATCAGATTCAGAATTTCTTAAATTCCCTATCACAAAGATTCTACTTTTAGGAATATCTTCTTTCAGGTTGCAGAATGTAGCTTCTACTTTAAGAATTGTGAGAGGGAAGAGATGTTTCCAAGGAACATGCTGGTTCTGAACGCACAATCAATGCCGTACCATTTCTGAAAGTCAAGATGTAAATGGTAAAAGCAAGATTAGGAAGGTCTTGCTTTCCAGTTGTACCTTATTGCTTCTTCTACTTGTGTCATCTACTGATGCCTTGGAGTTCCAAAGGGTCCCAATATGCCCATGTCCTGGACTGTGTTCATTAAGTTAAGCAACCATCATATCATGCCTGCACATCTGCTGGTCCAATTGCAAGTGAATGGGAAGGAACCAATTTGCTCCCATGCTACCAAGCTGCACACATACGAAAGCAGGAGGCGGGGTTGGGGGGGAGCATTTTTGAACAACTATGAAGAGAATTTGATAAGAGATGAGGGCTCACTGATGAATCTGGGACCTCTCTTACCTTTACCTGTAAGTAGAGATTCAGAGGAAGAAAAGTCCTGTGCCAAATCAGTTTAGTAGGTGTCTCTTGATTATTCCAGATTCACTGTTTGAGACCCATTCTAGCTCTGCCATGCCTCCAATGACTGTGGGTCCCAGCAAAGGTCAGGTGTCTGGGATAAGTTTTAGAAGAAGGCAGTACATCCACTTTTTTCTGTATCAAAATGTTCCCAAATCTGCAGAGCCCTAGCTTTAAGAAATAACCTCGTATTTTATAGTATAGTAGAGAAATTATAGTTACCAATAATTTATTGTACATTTCAAAATAGCTAGAAGAGAAGAATTATAATGTTTCCAACATGACAAAAAGATAATGTTTGAGATGATAGATATCTCAATTACCTGGATTTGATCAATACACATCATATACATGTATCAAAATATCACATGTACTCCAAAAATATGTACAACTATGATACAGCCATAAAAAGATACAAAAAAGAATAAACTGTGAAAAGATTGAGATTCAAAAAAAAGAAAGAAGATATAGCCTAAACATAGAATTTGGGGTGGATGCAGGGAAGTGGGAGAAGGTGGGGCAGGAAGCCGGAGGGTCATACTGGGTTTCTCTTTGACCACTATATCCTGATAAAGAGGTTCTGCCCTGAGAATCTCTATGTCAAGATGCTTAATTTGATTGATATCCTTTGGATAATGATAAAAACTTTTAATCAGGGACCATTCATAGTACTTATTTATTTTATTTTTGTAATCCTACTAAGATCTTTGGGCATCTAACTTCTTCCTGACATTTTGACTGGCCACCTTGATTCTAATGGGATCTTCAGATTATTAGAAGACACAAGGGAAGGGGCCAAAAGTTCTTGTTTCTAACTCTCACGTAGGCCTGATAAGGTCTTGTGAATCCATCGCCATTTTTCTTCCCATCACGGGGTTTGAACCAGCCAGGTGGTATCTGAGAGTGGCTCTGCTTGGGCAGGTCTTGGCATTGGTCTGGGAGGTGATGCCATCTAGTCCCCAGAGTGGGCTGAGGCACTCCGTCTGAGTTAGTTTTTATATCTCATCTCTAGTACGTGTGTCTTAGTTCACTCGGGCTGCTATAACAAAATACCATAAACTGGGTGGCTTGTAAACAACAGGAATTTATTTCTCACAGTTCTGGAGGCTGGAAAGTCCAAGATCCAGGGACCAGCAGACAGTGTCTGATGAAGGGCCACATTCTGGTTCACAGATGGTGCCTTCTCATGGTGCTCTCACATGGTGGAAGGGGCAGGCAGCTGTCTGGGCTTCTTTTGCAAGAGCACTAATCTCATTCATGATGGCTTCTCCCTCTTGACCTAGTCACCTCCCAGAGGCCTCACCTCCTAAAATCATCAGCTTGGGGGTTAAGATTTCAACATTGGAAATTTGCGGGGGACACAAACATTCAGACCATAGCACTTTAATTTCCAGATTAATTCCCAGACTCTCAGAGAAATCCTTATTCAAATAAATTAATTCAGAAGAAAATCCCAAACTAATTAGCATGGATTGTTTTTACTGTTCCTCTAAATCAGAGCTAATGCTCTCTCACTGCCCCGGCCCTTCTGGTAGAGAACTGAGCCCTGCTGTGCACCACTCATCCTCCTTATCCTTACTTCATTCCTGGCCTGCATCCCCAGAACACTTTCCAGATCTTCTGCATTTCTTTTCACGAGATCTCTGCCCATTCCTAATTGTGCATTCCCGACCAGGCCTGGCCTGCTGCTGTTGTTCTGCGCGGGAACTCCGGAGACGCCTTGCCAGGGTACAGGTCCTCCACCCCGTCACCCAACAAACTGGAGACCCCTTGATTCAGCTGAAGACCTATTCATTCTTAAGCCTCAGTTTTCCTCTCCTCAGAGGCCTCAGGAAGTCTGTCTGTATCTTTGCCCTTGTTCTCTGGTGGTGTGTTAGATCTGTGGAGGTGTCCTCTTGCCAAATCCCAGCCTTTTTCCTTTCCCTCATGCTAGAAGAATGCTTTTTCTTTCAGAAAGAGGCGTTCTGGAGGCTTTCTGTTCCTTTCTCTCTTACCTTAGTTCCTATCCACAGCAGTCTTGAATCTCCTCTGTTTGTGTGTGTGTGGGTCCGGGAGTCTAAACAGTCACCAATCTTTCATTAGTTAATGTGGACCCCAGAGCAGGGGCTGGGGATAAGGAGCCGCAGATTAGGGGCTGAAGAACCCCCTTCCCTGGCTTGTTCTTGCTTTGCCTAAAAACTGGCTCTGCATCTCACTGATACCCAGGGCAGCACTGTCTCCCCAGACGCCAATGGCGATAGCTCTCCTTAATTGCTGGCAACATTTGTTGACTATGCGTGATGTGCTGAGCTTTGTACAGTAAACATTTTATTTAATCCTTGCTCTGAAGCAGTTCTGAGAGGTGGGTTCTATTATTCTCCCCATCTTACAGAGGAGGACATGGAGACCCAAGGAGTGGCAGAGCCCTGTGGAAAACTCAACTCTGACCACAGAGCTGGAAGGCTTGCCCTAGCCCCAAGCTGAAAACAGTCACTTCTATTCTGAGACTGCCCTGCCAGCTTCTTCTCAGCTGTCAGACTGTTTGGGAAGCTGCATCAACTCTCTCAAGTCGAGAGGACACTCTGAGTAAATGAACACTGACAGGCACTGTCAGGACAGCAGTGCATTCTGCCCCCGCCAGACTCATCTCTGCTCTTCGTGACAAAGCTCTGGCCCCCTGTCACTCTGGGCCACATTCTGGTCTGCCTTCATGTCAGCCCCTAACATTTCTCCTCTTCTCCCACGGTGCATATTGCAAGATGGTCATCCTGTGTGTCTGTTTATTCCTTGTGGCTTGTTTGGGTTCAGTTTAGAGTGTTTGTTTGTTTTTCCCAGACAGAATCAGATCCAGCCTTTCTGCCCCATCCCTTTTGGGAGGTACTGTTCTTCCCCACTGTGTAAATGAGAGCTGAACTCGGCGGAGGCCATCTCTCTTTCCACCTCCCTTCTATGCCCGTCCTCTGCACTTTCAAAGCCCCTTGGGCACACTCCCTTGTCCTACAAGATTGCAACTGTGTACCTTCTGTTGCTTCTCCTACACCAGCAGCTTCAGCCTTCTGTTGCTGCCTGGGACACAGTGGACAACCAATAAATGTTTGTTGAATGAATGCATTCATTCGATGCATTCATTCATTTCAATATATACAATCATGGCACTCTGACAGAACTGCTGTTATGATCCCTTTGGAAAGGACCCACATGCTTAATTTGAGGATAGAAGGATTGTGGCAACAACACTGTACTGACTCTCTCTTTTCTGGTTCACTGGAGCTCCCTGCACCTGCTGAGAAGCCCACACACACTCACACACCGGTCAGGTAAAGGGACGAGCCCGCTGAGTATTGAGCCAGCCCTACCCCCACCCACCATTTCCATTGAGGGGCTTGGAAGTAATGTGATCATTGTCCTTCTGTTTTCTTAGAATGTCCTTTGGGCTTTTTAGAGTCAGTGTGACACCCCCATGTTCATCCCCAGCTGTTTGGCAAGTACAGGCTGGTGGGTCTTGCATCAGGTGCTAAATTCTTGTTGAGATATAAAACTTCAGTTCCCAGCTCTCCTACTCCGAAGGGGAGAATGAGGTCTATTAAGACTGCCTGGCAGAATGTGTTATTTATAAACCTACCGGCTTATCACCAAGAAGACTGCTATCTTCACCGAGAGAGGCTTTTAAAGATTTCTCTGTTAATATTTGCTTCATCATTTTACAAAGTCTTTTGCTAGGCCAGATCAGACAGTTATTTCTGGCTGGGTACAAATTCTGTTTTCAGAATATTGCTTGGCTCTTTGTTCCTTTCCCCTCCACACTGCCCACCCCCAGCCTGACTCATCTCTTCTAGAACCTTCTCTGTCCTTCCCCAAACCACTGGGAGTGATTTACTAAGTGCATTTGCCAGCCAGCTTCCAGACACTGGCTAGAAAGAACAATTTACAGGAACAAAATGTCCCCAACTTGTAACTGGATCATGGTCCAAAATTCATTTGTGAATTAGCCATTGGAATCAATGTTTTTTTCTCATAGAAACAAAGGTGGAGGTAAGGTCTCAGGATAATCCCCAGAACCCCCAGTATCCATAATGTAGCTGAATTGTAACACAATTGAGGGACCTAGGAACAGAATATATGCGGATACAGAAGAGAGGATTGAGGTGGGGCAGGGGAGGAGAGGACAGGAGGAGACATTGGAGGAGGAAGGGGAGTTTTTCTCCCTCTCTTCATTAACACAGCTCTAGTTCCGGGCACAGTTCATAATAATCAGATCTTAGGAACCCAGCCTCCTGTGGCCTTAGAGTCAGAAATGATTGGAGTTCAGGGTCTGACCCTTGTTAAACAAACTCACAGCAGCTTGATGTTCCAATCAGAATGGCAGTTACTCACCAACACTAGTGGCTATCAAGCCCCTAGATAAGCCTGTTGCTACCAGTGTCTTTCCTTCTTGGAAGCAAGTCTACAAGGGAAACTGGAGTGCAATCAGAAAGCTGTGTGTGAGCCTCTCTTAGATCAGGGCATCTACCATCGCAAGCCTGGATAGGACAATTTCAGACCCCACTATTCTCTCCTTTGGGCTTAGGACTTGCTTGTTTCACTCTCCCTTTCCCAGGAGACCTGGCTTTTTTCCAGATTCATCCTTGCTCTAACTGTGGTGACATTTTCAATCAGATCAGAGCCAAAATTGGTAGGCCTGGGAGCCATTCTGAATTTTTAAAGTTAATGTAGTAGTGCTCTGTTCTGATCCAATATGAGTGGATTTTGCAGTGTAACTAGCAGGAAACAACTTAATTTCTATGTTCTCAGGGATCATTTTAATTCAATGTTTCTAACCCTCCAGCCATTTTCCAACTATATCTTCAGCTATAGATAACATCACTATTTTATGTGTGTGTATGAGAGGGAGAAGGGAGAGCAGAGTCAGTCCATGTTGTTCCACAAAATACTCAAAATTCAAAAATATTTGCTGCCTCGAATCTTTTTTGGAAATAGCAGGAATATAAAGTAGTAGAACAAAATACATGAAGAAACATAGAGTCATTTGTTAACTTTTCATCCTTAACTGAAACACTCTTTCGCCTACAGCAAATGATCTCAGCTAGATGCTAGAAACAAAGGTGCACAGACTAAATTATACTAATGTGCAAATGACTAGCTAACACCTCTAGTAACATCTGGAGAGTTTTTTTCCTTTTTAAAGAAAGCAGATAGTGATACATATGCATCTTTAACCAGTAGAATTTCAGGCAGTGTTTATGGCTATTTCACAGAGTAGAAAAGCTTGGGGAATATTGTGGGAAAGATTTCAGTTTCAGGCTGGTCTTTTGCTCTGGAGTTCAGCTTCTTTCAGTTATAGCATCTTCTTTTCTTTCTGAACACCAGTGTAGGAGATTTGTAAGACTCCAAGGTTTATCACAAAAATTTCCATGGCAGAGCAACAACTCTCAGAACCTCTCACTGTTGGGGTGAGAGAGGAGCCAGGCTGGTCAGGGGAGAGTGAGGGCAATTCCCGGCATGTGTGACAAAGGGAGACCTTGCCATCTGCTAGCTTAACTTGACCTGTCATCCATTTCTATTGGTCACACTTCTCACCTCTTTCCAAATGCCCCATTTCGTTTCATTTTTTTGGTGACCATGAACTCTCCAGCCACCCTGACCCCCTTGCTACTGTCGGCCAAGCCAGGTCTCATCTCAGGGCCTGCCTCTTCTCTCTGCTCAGAAACTCTTCTCCCAGGCTGTTACAGCAACACTCTGTCACCTTACCCAGACCTCTACCCTGTGCTGCCTCTTCAGAGAGGTATTCCCTGACCTGCCAAAAATAGCATCTTCCTCCATTTATTATCCTCTCTCCCTGCTCAATTTTTCTTCATAGCATTTGTCACTACCTGACATATTATGTATCTGTTGTTTAATTTTTAATCCATTTGTTAATATCTGAATGCTAGCTGCACTTGGGAGGGATTTTGTCTGGCTGGACCAGAACTATATTCCTAGCACTCAGCCTGTGCTGGGCACAATGTGAGCCCTCACTAAGTATTTGTTAGATAAATGAATTTCCATTTCGCAGATGAGAATTTGAAGCTTAGAAAGATTAAATGACTTAGTCAAGGTCACACAAGTAGGAAGTACCAGAGATGGGATTTGAATCCAAGTCATTTAATGCCAAAGCCCATATTCTTAACCATCCCGTGTGTGTGTGCGTGTATGTGTGTGTGTGTGTGTGTGTGTCTTTCATTCTTCTCCACTTAGCTCTCAGATTCTCCATGATATGGACTATTTGTATTATAGCTTGTAAGCTAAATGCTTAAAGTATCTGACATGTGGAGAGGATTCTATAAATGTCAGATAAAAAAATATATGATCTGCTAATGGATGACTGCTTGAACAGAGAGAGAGAGAAGCACGTTTCAGATCAGGACACAGTGTAGACAAAGGCCTAAGAAACACAATGTGATAGCAGAGTTCAAATACCTTCTTAAGTAGCTAGCTTATCACCAGGGGCAGCTTAGGCAGTGTGAAAAATAAAGTCTATTAAGTATAATCATTGCATGTTCCCCTTTAGCAGCTGGAGTCATTGCCCCACGCGTTGCCTCATGGCGCACATGCAAGTTTAAATCTTGAAATGCTTTGCTAATCTTCCAAAGACTTCATTATGGTGAGATGGGGCCATGGTAAAAATGTGCTTGTCTTTACGACAAGGACAGACGGTAAATTGATAGCGCCATACAGTGGCTACAGGACTTAACATTGGTTCTGAATGTCAACCAGGCAATAGACGCAACGTTTACATTTACTGATAGGGTTCAATCTCAATGATACCAATGAATTTGGAGGTGTCTGAGCAGCAAAAAGATTTATTTTGTTAGTTAGATGTAGAATTCTGGACTCTCCAGGGCAGATAATGGTTTAGTAGAAAGCAGTGGTAGAATAACTGATTGTTCCATTTTTCACAGCCAGCTCCCTTCTTCCTTCTAACATTTTGGTCCCATTGCCACGGCAATCCTGCTGTCCTCAACACAAGGAAGCAGGAAGGAGACGGAACCAAGCCCTCCCATGGGATTGGCCCCTCTGAGCCAAGACTATCATATTCTGGCTGGAGCAGTGTCCACATTTGTCTCCTAGCATCAGGGGTGTGCATGGTGACACGCATGTCTCCTTTATCCACTGTGCCATGCATCCCTTCTGCAGGCTAAACTGACTGGCATCCTTCTCTCCTGCCCGATTCACATCCCCTCCTCCCTTATCACTCATCTTCATCTGCCCTTCTCCCGAACACATTGCTGTTGATTTTTATTAGCTCTGAATCAAAGAAAATGTGCTGGAGAGTATTGCATTAGGGAAGCAACATTTCAAAGTTTAATTACTGTCTCTGTAAAGGTGCTTTCTAAATTAAACTAGCCTGTTTCCCAGCCTCTGGAAAACTTTTTCTTTCTGTGGAAAAAATGGAGTAAGTCTCCTGCCACAGGATTGCAGAGAAGGAAGCAGCCATCTTTCTCTCACCTGCTCAGAACCTCTTCAAACCCTGACTCTCTTGCTCGAAGGTCTGCTAAATAGGAAGAGGCAGGAGATGTTGGCCCTGACTCTTGGGCCAGTGCTAAGAAGCACGTGGAGAAATGGGTGCCCTGTAGACTCCATCTGAACCCTGCAAGTCTGCATACCATGGCGTGGCCAGGCAGCCCCTACAGAAATTTGAACATTTAGATTCAGAAGAGTACCTCTCTGGATTAATAATAAACAGATTCCTACCTTAGACTGATGTAAAGAACAAGGTTAGTCAAATGTGTTGAGAAAGGACATCTCTCGCCAGACCAGCAAAACAATAGAGATATGTTGCCCCTCCCCCTCAAATAATGGAGATACGGGCTTGCTGCTAGCAGGGAGATGGGGGAAAAAGTGACCCTCATTCATACCTGGTGGAAATGTGAATTGTTATAGTTTTTTTTGGAAGGCAATCTGGCCACAGGTATTAAACTGGAAAAGATACCTGCTCAGAGAGGTCTTCCCTGACCATGCTATCTAAGGCAGCACATGCTAAGAGTCTCTATCGTGTATCCTACTTTATTTTCTTCCTAACACTTCCCTCTCTCTGAAATTACATATATCATATATTCTACATATCACTTTATTAACATATATAACTAGCATGCAATAAACTGCACATATATAAAGTGTACAATTGAATGTATAAACACGATGGAGAAACCATCACCACAGCCAAGATAATGAACAGTCCTTCCCTTTCAAAAGTTCTCTTGTGCCCCTTGATAATCCATCCTACCTCTCCCCTACAGGCAACCACTGAACTGCTGTCACTATAGCTTAGTTTTCATTTTCCTGAATTTTATATAAGTGAATTATACAATATGGACTCTTTTTTATCTGGTTTCCTTTATTCAGTGTCATTGTTTTGAGATTTATCTGAAATGTCATCAGTATCAATAGTTCATTGCATTTCATTGCTGAGTAGTAGCCCAATATATGGCCGGGCCACACTTTGTTTATCCGTTCACCCTGTGGGGGACATTTGGAATGTTTCCAGTTGCTTATTGCAAATAAAGTTGCTTTGGACATTCGTTTACAAGTCTTTGTATGGATATGTGCCTTCATTTCTCTTGGGTATATACTTAAGAGTAGAGTGGCTGCGTCATGTGGTAGGTTTAACATCGTGTTTAACATTTTAAGAAACTGCCAAACTGTGCTCTGAAACGGAGCACACTGTTGATTTTACGTCCCCACCAACAGTGTATGAAAGCTTCAGTTATCCCGTATCAAAAGGATGTATAAGACAAATATACACAATTTAACAGAAAAAATAATTTAAAAATTAAATTGGGATGTACCTACCACTCAGACATAAGAAAGAGAACATTTCCAGGAACTTAGAGGATCCCATCTCCCTCTATCAACCCCTCCCTTCCCACCAGTGATAATCAGTGTCCTGAGTTTTGTATTAACCATTCCCTTGTTTTCTTTTACCATTTTACTTCCTATATATATACATTCTTTAAATATATGTATATATAAATTTGACAGTTTTGTATATAAATATATATATATCCCTTAAACATTAACTTATTTGGTTTTTCTGGTTTTTGGTTTTTTGAAATGAAATCAGGGTTTATTTCCCCAATCCCTGTGTGTATAATTGGTATTGACACACCTGGCATTGACTCCTTGGCCTATGAGATATGAGCTGTCACAGCGGGGAAAGCCAAGTGGAAACTTCTTCTTTTTTTCTTTTAAGAGACAGGGTCTCACTTTGTTGCCCACACTGGAATGCAGTAGCCTGATCATAGCTCACTACAACCTTGAATTCCTGGCCTCAAGTGATTCTCCTGCCTCAGCCTCCAGAGTAGCTGGGACTACAGGCATGCACCACCATGCCTGACTAATTTATTTATTTTTTTAGAGACAGGGTATTGCTATGTTGCCCAGGCTGGTCTCTAACTGTTGGCCTCAAGTGATCCTTCCACCTTGGCCTTCCTAAGTGCTAGGATTACAGATGTGAGCCACCATGCTTGGCTGAAGTGGAAACTTCTGAACGTGCCACTCCCAGCCAAAATATTAAATTTAAAAATACATTTCACAAGGAGATGGCAGAGAATAGTGCTACCATTGAAGATTTAGAAGATGCAGAGGTGATAATTATTATATGTCCATTTAATTAACCAGTCTGGCCCCTGTAGAAACCTGATCAATCTTGGAGAATGACAGTGGACTGCAAGCTCAAATAAGTAGGCACCTTCATTGCGGTTGCTGTGCTATACTTGGGTATCCTTGCTAGAGCAGATTGATAAATAAGGCCTTAGACACATTGTATAAGGTTAATGCTTTTGTGAATGTGTTCTTTTCTATTCTGATCAGAAGGAGGATTAGAAATAGTTCATATTTATGTGGAATGGACAATGAGTATTTATTTACAATTTTGCTCTAAAGGTGCTAACTTTCCTGCCCTCTGTTATAATACATTCTGAAGAGATCTAGACTGTCTGAACATCCTGTAGAACATCACATTAATACATTACATCATGCTGATTGAGAAAAATGAGCAGGATGAGGTATTATATTGAAGTCCATTTAAGAACAATGAGCCCCAGAACAATTTCTCCCAGACTGTGGGAGAAAAACCCTATGAGGATTCATGAACCTGCCACTTTAGTAATGTTTTTAGGGACTTGGTGGTCAGGGATGTGATGTGCTAAGATATCTCCACCAAAGTAAAAAAAAAAATTGATTGCATCTTGAATCTCTTACCACAAAGAAGAAAGCACAGTGCCTGGCAGGTCACTCTAAGTTCTAGAGACAATTTATTCTGCACGTACGAATAATGTTCTGGCCTGTATACCTGGTGTCACAGAAGGCTGCCAGTCTTGTGTGGTGCCCAAACTAGGAAAGAGCTCTGCAACAGGCCCAGGCTGTGGTGTAAGCAGCCCTGCTGTCTTAGTCAGTTCAGGCTGCTGTAACAAATTACCATAGACTGAGTGGTTTAAGCAATACACATGTATTTCTTGCAGTTCTAAAGTCGGGAAGTCCAAGATCAAGGCACCAATAGATCTGGTGCCTGGTGAAGGCCTGCTTCCTGGTTTATAGATGGCTGTTCTTCTTATATCTTTACGTGGCAGAAAGCAGAGAACAAGAGAAAGCTCTAGTGTCTCTTTTTATAAGGGCACTAATACCATTCACAAGAGTACCACTCTCATGATCTAATTACCTCTCAAAGACCCTCCCCTCCTAATATTTATCACACTGGGGGTTAGATTTCAACATATGAATTCTGGGGAGGGGGACACAAATATTCAGTCATAACACTTACTACTCAGGCCATACAATACCTATCAGTCTCTAGGGTGTTGGAGGTATCAGTGGTGGAAAATATGGAATTATGGCAAGCTTCTGTGAGAGAATAACAGCACAGGCCTCTGGGGTTCTGAAGCAAGGTCAGAGCATTTGTTGCAGAGAATTATATGCCTCTTGAAAAACAGCTCTTGGCTTGATACTGGGCTCTGGTAGAGATAGAATGTTTGGTTATTTGGAGGACAATGACTCTGCACCTGGAACTATCCATTCTAATCTGGGATCTATCAGGCTTATCAAAACACAAAGCTGCATAGGCCCAGCAGTGGTCTATTGTAAGGTGGAAATGTTACAGGATTAAGCCTACACAGGACCAGAGGGCACACGTTGCCCACACTTTCATGTCACCGTCTGTGGTTGCATCAGCACCCATCTCCCAGCTCACACCTGCGGCTGCAGGAGGATCTCATGTGATCAGCCGAGGGAGAAGGAAAAAGCTTGAACTTCGTGTACAGCTGGGTTGAGTCAGTACGAGGAAGTACACTGAAAACAGAGAGTGCTGCATTATATCTATATTCAGGGTGACCTTGAAAGGCAGTGAAAGGGGAAAATGTTCCCAGGAGGTGGAGCTGTAAGTAACACCCCCAATCATTCACTTTGAGTGGAAGAAGAAGCAGTCCAAGGTAAGAAAAAATATATATGTAGATTCCTGGACAGTGTCTAGTGGCCTGGCTAGCTGGACAGAGGTCTGGAAGGAAAACACTAGAAGATCAGAGACAAGGCTATGTTGGGTAGAGGCTTGTGGATGGACACATGGGAGTGGGAACAATGTGTGATTTTTCTATTACACTTTAACACCCACCAGAAAGCGTTCAACAGAAGAACCTCTGAATAATAAAGTAAACAAAATGATTCAGTTAGTTGACATTAGCCAACCTTTGTCATTGCCACCCCAGAGCTGGAATCATGGGTGCATGAATACAGTTGCTATGGTAGCAGAGACAGAGGCATCTGTCCAGGGAACCCATTTCACTGCAAACAATTTGTGGGAATAGGCCCTTGACCATGGAATCTGCTGGTTGTCTCATACACTATACTGCATAGTGTACAGTATACAGTGGCAGGCAGCCTCACAGAACACAGGAATGGCCTACTGATAGCACAGAGAAAAGTACAGCATGAGCTCCCACTTGGCAAGGCCAATCTAACTCCTGCTGCTTCTGAATGTACAAACAGACAGCAGCCACCAATGTTTAGCCTTTGACATTCCATGATTGTTAGAGGAGACCAACTGGCCACTAGTGGCAGGTTAAACACCTTGAGATCCTTTCATCTTGGAAGAGTAAGCAGTTTCCCTCAGAGGGAAACCTACCCTGGTTATGGATTTGCCTTGCCTTTTCTGCATGCAGAGCTCCAGCTAGCCTCATGATTCAGGGGCTTACAGAATTCCTGACATGCAAGTATGGAAACCACACACCATAGCTATCCAGGGGACACACTTCATAGCAAAGGATTTGTAAGAATGGGTTCTTGACCATGGAATCCATGGATTGTATCACATATTGCACCATACAGTGGCAGGCAGTCTCACAGAACACAGGAAGGACCAGCTGAAAGCACACTGAAACACCAACCTAGAACCAATACTCTGCAAGGATAAACGTTATTCTTTAGGATGCAGTACATACACTAAATCAGAGACTGCTATATGGTGCGATGTTCCCAGTAGGAAGACTATATGAGTGTGGGAACCAAGGAGTAGAAGTAGGAGGGGCTCCACTTGCCATTATACCCAGTGATCCATTGATGAATTTGTGTTTTCCATCCCCACAACTCTCACCATCGCAAAGTCAGAGGTCCTGGGCTCTAAAGGAGGTGCAATTTTGCCAGGGCACAGATGAGATTTTCTATCGACTATAAGCTATGGCTGTTGTCAGGGCACATTGGTCACCTGATATCCGAGGTCCTGCAGGGAAAAAAAGAGGAATTACCATTTTGGAAGGGGTAATTGACTCTGATTAGCAGAAGGAGGTTGGGCTGCTCTTAGCCAATGAGGGCTGAGAAGAATGTGCGTGGAGGTCAGCTGATCTACTTGGGTACTTCCTGGTATTCTCTTGCCCAATTTTCACTGTGAAGGGACATATGCAGTGATCTGGCTTGAGAAGTCTCAAGCCCCTCAGTGATGAAGGTTTGGGTCACACCAACAGGTAAACTACCAAGACCTGCAAAAAATTTAGCTGAGGATAAGGAAAATTTAGAATGCATAGTGAAGGAGGGAGAAGATACATATCAGTTGCAGCTTCACAACCAACTGCAGCAACAGGGGCTGTCATTATCCCATTAATACCTCTCTTCTAAGTTTTTTCTGAAAGAAAAAGGCCCATAGGAACCATGAAGGAGTTGCTCCTTGAGCATACATGGAAAGAAGGATCTACACAGCACAAAGGATAATCTGTGACAGCCACGGAAGCCTGCTGTTCAGGTCTCCTTCAAGAGAGCCTGCTGGGGGGAACACAGTTGACTGACAATTTCTAGCTATTGCCCCTTTGTATCCACCATAGTTTTCACACCTAGGTCCTTTTCCTGGCTTCTGCCAGCCAATGCCTGAGCATCCTGGGGAGCACTACAAGCAATCCATTTTGGCGTAATTTCAGACACATCCAGTAGACAACCATTGTTAACGAACAGGTACCTCTTCGATCTGATCTAGGCTTTCTTAGAACTCTGTAATGATTTGAGATTCCACTTTCACAATGCTTTCTTTTCTCTCTCTTTTAACAGGTGTCAAACCTGCACTGAAGCCTGAAGGATGTCTCCATTTCCTCCTGCTCCTTGCCCCTTTACCTTTCATAGATTTTCTAATCTAATCTGGTTTTGGTGTCTACTATTCTGAGAACCCAAGTTAGCAGTGCTATAAGGTCTTTCATTACATACAAACTGATATAATATTGTTTCAAGATAGGCTAAGTTATGTGCATTGTATTTCCTAGAGCAACCACCAACAATATAACAAGGACATATAGCTTAAAAGCCTGTAGGTGATATAAAATGAAATATATTGAAAAAATTCTCAATTGATTCAAGAGAAGTTAAGGAAAGAAAAACAAAGGAGCCAGGAAAGAAGGGACAAATGGAAAAGATGTAGCAAGCTGATAAAATTAAACCTAAGCGTATCAACTAAATATAAATGAATATAAATATACATGAACTAAGTACTTCAAGTAAAAGGAAGAGATTGTCAGATTGAATGAAAAGGAAAGATTAATTTGTATGTTGTTTATAAGAGATATACTTCAAATATGCACCCACAAAAAGCTGAAACAGAAGAATTTTAAAAATTGTACTATACGTACATTAATGATAAGAAAGTTGATGTGGCTTTATTAATATCAGATAAAATAAACTCCAAGTCCAAAAGAAATATAGGAATAAAAAGGGATACTTTATAATGTTAAAAAATCAACATAACTAAATTAAACACTAAACAAATCCACAATTATGGGCAGTGGTTTTAATGCTCCTCTCTCAGTAACTGAAATAATAAGTAGATTAAATGATCAGCAACTTAATATAGACCTGGAATTTGAAAACTACAGCCTTCTGAAAAATACAGCCAAATCTGACCATACTATTTGTTTATGTATTGTTTATGGCTGGTTTTGCACTATAGGAACAGAGTTGAGTAGTTGCTATAGAGAGTGTATTGCCCTCCAAGTTGAAAATATTAACTTTCTCATTTTTTACAGAAAAAGTTTGCTGACTTTTGATATAAAAGATTTGAATAATCCAGTCAACTAATATCTAATTGATATTTATAAAACACTCATCCAACAATTACAGAGCTTACATTCTTTTCAAGTGTCCACGGAACAATGTGCTTAGCAATATAAAACAAGTCTCAATACATTTCAAATAATTATATATATCCTCTCTCACCACAACATAATTAAGTTATAAATCCATAACAAAAATATATCTATGAAAATCTATTATTTGGAAATTGAGCAACATGCTTTCTAAATAACCCATGGGTCAGAGAAAATGAGGGAAATGAGAAAATATTTTGAACTGGCTGTAAATGAGAAAACAGCAAGTCAAAATTTGTGGGATGTAACTATAGAAATCCTTAGTGAGAAATTTATAGCATTAAATGCTTATACTACAAAACAAGAAAAATATAAAAATCAGTGATGTAAACTTTCACCTAACAGCTAGGAAAAGGAGAGCAAATTAAACCAATATAAGTAGAATATAAAAACATGAAGATCACACTACAAATTAATAAAATAATAAGCATATAAACAATTGGTAAAATCAACAAAGCCAAAGTTTGTTTTGTTGAAAAAGGTTAATAAAGTTGATGAACTCAACACAAGATGGATCAAGTGAAAAAGAGAGAAAACAAATGAACAGTATTAGGAATGAGAGAGGACATCACTACAGCTCCTACAGATATTGAAATAATAAGAATGCTTTATGAACAAATTTTAATGCCAATAAATTTGGTAATTTAGATGAATGGACAAATTCATTGAGAGATATAACTTAAAATTAACACAAAAAGCAATACAAAATCTGAATGGTTGCATGTCTGTTATAGAAATTGAATTCATAATTTAAAAAAATCTCCACACAAAGAAAACTCCAGACTGCATGGTTTCACTGGTGAGTTATATTCAACATTTGAGCAAGAAATAATATCTATCCTACACAAACTCAGAATGGAGAACAGATGGAGATGCTTCCCAACTAATTTTATAAGATCAGCATAACCATGATACCAAAAGCTGACAATAGCATAAAAGAAAATTACAGACTAATATACTTTGTAAACATAGATGCAAAAATTCCTACCAAAGTTGCAATTTGAATCAAGTAATATATAAAGAGGATAATACATCAAGACCAAGTGGGGGGTTGTTTCAGGAAGTCAAGGATGACTTAATATTAGGGAATCAATAAAAGTAGGTCAGATATTAACAGAATCAAGGAGAAACATTATGATTGGCTCAAGAGATGCCGAAAAAGCATTTGACCAAAATCCATCATTTATTCATGATAAAAGTAAAAGCTCTCAGCAACCTAGGCATAAAAGAAAACTTCCTCAACCTGATCAAGACCATCTACAAAATAACTACAATTAATATGATATAATAAAAGTAAAAGATTGAATACTTTCCCCCTTAGGTCAGCAACAAGGCAAGGATGGTATATTCAAATATACCACTTATAGTCAACACTGTACTGGAGAGCCTAGCTAGGGAAAAAAGGAAAGATAAAAAAATAAAAGACAGAAAAATTAGGGAAAAAAAGAAGTAAAACTATCTTTATTCATAGATGAGATAGTTGTATACAAAAATAATCTGATTTCAAAGGAATCTACCAAAATTATTAAAAGTAATAAGTGAATTTAGCAAGGTCACAGCATACAATGTCAGTATATAAAAATTAATTGTATTTCTGTATATTAGGAATAAAAATGGAAAATGCAATATAAAAGTTTATGTTTACATTTACAACAGCATTGTGAATCATAAAATATTGAGGAATAAATTTGTTAGAGGATCTTCAAGACCTTGATACTGAAAACTATTAATATAAACCATAAAACATGACTGAAACAAAAGAAGAAGACATAGTGAATTAGAGAGATGCATCATATTCACGGATAAGACCCAACATTGTTAGGCTATAATTTCTCCCCAATTTAATCTAGAGATTCAAAGTAATCCTTATTAAAATCCCAGTGGGTACATTTTTCTGGTAGAAATTGCCAAGTTGATACTCAAATTTAGATCAAAATAAAAAGTACAGTGAAAACAATCTGGGAAAAAATAAAAGTTGGGGAATTGACACACCCTACTTTCAAGAGTAAATATAAAGCTGAGCAACTGAGACCCAGTAGCTTCATCAGGGTGGAACTGCTGGGGGAGAGTTGGGGCTTCTGATTCCCAAACTCGCTCTTACCAACGATGCTATGCTGCTTTGTTTCTTATTTCTTTAACTACATAATAAACAAGAGGAATTTTTCTTGCTTCACTTTATCAGTAAGGAAATGGAGGCTCACAGGCATCGACCAACGTTCCCGAAGTCTTCCAGCTGGCTGTAGGGAGAGCTGAGCTTGCTCTCCGAGGCCCACGCACATCCCGCTGGTGCACTGCCTGGCCAGCCCCTTTGCACTCCTTGTTTGCCTGCCTCACTACAGACTCTGGTTTTTCTTTTGCTCTAGTCTCCAGAGGGTTTTATTTATAACTCCCTTGAAACAGGCTTCCCGAAAAATCCATTGTCCCGCACAGTGATGTTTGGAGCTAATTGCCCAGGCAGTCCCTTTCATCAGCCTCTTCCTAGGGAGAATTGAGTTGATTTACTTGCTTTCAATTTCTAAGCCTTCATTTGTTTGCTTCCATAATCAAACAAATTAGACCTCTAGTCTTTGAAGACAAGCCTATGAGAGAGGATGTATAATGTGATCAGTTTAAAAATTAAAGTGAAGCCCAAGATCAAGTGTTTAGAAAGATATTTTTGGTCAGATTTGATTGCAATAAAGCTAACCCTTTCATGGGCCTGAATCCAGTTCCCCTTGAGCCCAGAGTAAAAATACCTCGAGTCTCCAAATCCACCTGGTTTGGTCCTAGCATCCCTAGAGAATTTCTGAGCCACAGCTGTTGAGATGGCAGACAGGAAAATCTTGTTCTACATACAGAAGCTTGGCTTACAGCGGTAAGAATTCTGACAAGGCTAAAGGAAATTAGGAGATACTACTGGTATAGAACTTACTCCCAGAAAAAGTCCCAAGGAAGGCCTCATCTATGTTTTGAGGCTTCCACATAAACAGTGGGAATTCATTCAGTTCTCCAAGTCTCTGTCCTGTTGGAGGGTGGCCACTAGGCCAACATTCAGATGTCTGGCTTCCCGCTCTTGTAGGAGATGCATCCACCACAGGGATGCCCTGCTCAGGTATCCTTTTAAGAGAACCTACTGGGAGGAGGGCAGCTGGCAGACTTCTGGCAGTTGCAAATTTCGATCTCCAGCAGAGTTCACACTGAGGCTGTGTGTGACACCATGGCCCTGGTCGTGACACCAGCCAGGACTGGGCACAGCAGGGATACCAGACTCATGCTGTTCCTGTTTGATGCAAGACTCCTGAGATGGGCAAGCTCTGCTCTAGGGGTCCTCCTCTGCCTCACTGAGACCTTCTCAGCTCTGTTCTTCATCTGGGGGTCTTCTACCTGTCTTTCTTAGCTGTCTCCTTCGACCTGCATCCTGTTCTAAAGGCAATTCCCACCTACTCCTGCTCATTCTTCCCTTCACAGACATCTCCCCAGTAAATCTCTAGTACATCTAGTTGCACCTTGCTGTCACTCTTGGGGGACTCAAACTGATAATAGCTGGTACACAGAGTGGGTTTGGGGTCTAGCTCACTCACCATACCACTGGCAAAGAGAATTCCATCCTGAGTGAAACCTGGGCACAGACAGTCCCTGGAATAAGGTGGTGTGGCTCCATTGCTGAAAATTTCATGAGTGGTGACTGGAAAACATGTCCAGATGGAGGAGAATGCTTTTGCCAGTGCAATGATTCAGGCACTTTGAATGTATATGGGAACAAAAGCTACAAGGACAGCTATTACTATACTGTGTTGATACCCTATAGAGGAATAATTAGAAACTGAGGGTAATTAACAAACAATTCAGGGCCAAGTGTGAGAACCAGAGAGCCTCTTAACTACGGCAGTGGGAGGATGACTGTAGTTAAAGAGGACATCTAAATGCTCAGCCAAGATAGGACTTCTAGGCTAATGTCAGAGGCCTGGTTGGGAAAACTTGGAACCCTGAAAACTGGGATGGGGACCATAATGAATGCCCCAAGAATTTTAGCTGTGTAGACTCCCCTGCACCTTCAGAACTTACTAAGGCAGCCTACCCGCCCCTATTAGAGGGTATTTCCCCCTTGTAGGAAGACACTACAGAAGCCCTTGCTTACAGGGCAATGGATGCACCCTCATTAACTGCCTGCACCCCCTCTCCTGGCTGCCAGGCTGATAGCTAGAGTTAAATCCCAGCATAACCCAACTGGGACGTGACGAGCCTGATAAAGCAGGAGAGAGATTATACCCAGAAAGAGCTGCAAAAATTAGCTAGCATGTACCAGCACAAGAAAGGCGGTACCCTTGGGATTGGATTTTCAGGATGCTTGATTAAGGGGAACAGAATTTAATACTGAGTTAATAAGAATTTATTGAGTAGGTGAACTTAGGACACAGGCAAGAACCCTGGAGTATGTGGAAAATTCATGGCTAAGGTGGCTCTTAGGAGCCTAAAGAAAGTAATGGCTTACACTGTGCGAGCAGACTTTCCTGAGTTACCCTGGCAGATGGGAGAGGAAGGAATAAAACAACTTGGGGAGGAAAGAATGTTGGAGTCAATATTTTACATGGGGTCAGAAGACCCACTTGGGGATTGTATTGCATAGGAGAGGCCAGAAGACACAGCACTCACTAGGACTGTGGAACATGCTGGTGAAGCTTAGTGGTGGCAGGGGAGAGCTGAGCTTGTGGACAGCGATGGGGGCAACAGAGCCCTGAAGTCACAGAGACTAGGTGGCAGCATTAACCACTAGAAGCCAGGGGCCTGCCTTTACCGTAATGACTGGCAGTGTCAGGGGGCAGCCAAAGGTGCCTGAATGTGGGAAATTGTGGAGATGGTTAATGTAATATGGCCAAATAGATGGCAAGCCAAGGGTGCTGCTTAATGCAATCAGAGGAAAGTAAGAATAGAGGAGGAGGAGGGTTAGGGAGGTTGCCTCAATAAAAGGTCATGATCACTTGCTCAGTTACCAGCCCTCGGCCAATTTTCTGATCCAGAACCCATTGACTTAAAGAGGTGGCCGTGTCCCAAAGAGGATGGGCCCTGCAATGGCATGGAGAGTATACACAGCAATGATTCCCTCTGTCCTGCCTCAGAGGGACCTGTCGCTACTTACTTGGATGACTGTATACTGGGAAAGAAGGATGCCCAGACACTTCAAGAAGTACTGGACACAGGGTCTGAGTTGACATTAACACCTGGAGATCCAGAATGTCCCCATAGCTCACTATGAATGGAGATCTGGCAAGTCCAGCTTACTGTGGGTTCACAGGTTGCAGGGACTCATATCTGGTATTTCAAGTAACACTCACATTGGACCCCCGGCCTGTGGGTAAGAGCTAGCAGAGTGGGGAAGGCAAATAGAAGCCTCTAAAGGTGACCTCCTGGACAAAATAGTAAATAAAAACAATATTTCATTCAAATTTTTTGGGGGGAGGAGTGTGATTGATGACGATTAGTGCCACTCTTTAAGATCTGAAGGATGCAGGGTGGACAGTGGTTCTTATCATATCTCCACCTTATTCATCATTCTGGCCCCTACAGAGACAGGATGGCTAGTGGAGAAGGGCTGTAGACCACCATGAGCTCAGTAAGTAGCAGCCAGATTACAGTCGTGTGTTGAATATATATTCAACACTGTATCTTTGCTACAGTCCTTTAATAAAGTCTTGGATACATGGTACGTGGCTGATGATTTGGCACTCTTTTCTATCCCAATCAAAAACAAGGACCAGAGACAGTTTGCATTTACATGGCACAGACATTATTTATTTAGTTTTGCCCCAGGGCATGTTAACTGTCCCACTCACTGTCAGTCTGGGGAGATCTGAACCATCCAGGAACCAAGGACTGGATACACGAGTAACCCCACTTACCATCACTCCCAGTGACCCGCGGGAACTTTGTGCTTTCCATCCCCACAATTCTGGGCTTTGCAGGGTTAGAGGTTCTAGTCTCTAAAGACGGCACATCCTTCTCAGGGGTAATTGTCCCACTGAACTACAGGTATGGTTGCCACCTGCATGCTCTGGACTCCTGGTGTCCAAAGACCAGCAGGTGAGAAGAGGAGTCATCATTTCAGCAGGGACAATTGTCCTTGGTCAGCAGGAGGAGGTGAGGTGACTTGCCACAGTGGGACAGGGAGGAATATGTGTGAGACTCAGTGGAGCCACTTTGGTGTCCTTTAGTATTCTCTGCCCAGTGGTAGGGGGGATTCAGAGACCACTTATGAGAGTTTGGGGTCACACCACTGAGCAAGCCATCAAGACCTGCTGAGGTGACTGACCTGGGGTGAGAGGAATTTAGAATGGACAGTGGAGGAGGGGCACAATGACCCACTGCAGAAAGGGGACAGCAGTTTGCCCACCTAACATCTCCAACTTTCTCCTCAGAAAGAGAAGGCCATAGGAACCGGAGGGGAGCGTGGAGAAAAGGATGTGTGTGGCACAAAGAATGGATGGGGAAGTCGTGCTGGTAACCCCACTCAGATCTCTCTTCAGGAGAACCTGCTATGAGGAGAAAGGTTCACAGGCAGCCCCAGCTGTGCATCCCTGGATCTGAGGCGGCATTCACGCTTAAGCCTTGCTCTCCGGGAGTGATTCCTATCCAGCGGCCAGGCATGGCCGGCATACTACAGCTGGGCACATCTGCCCAACTTGCAGTCCTCTAGTGGGAAATCTTTGCTCTGGGCTTCCCTCTGAGTCTGGCTGAGACTTCAGCAGAGTTTCACTGCGCTCTAAACCTCCCCCACCCAGTTCTCCTTTTCTCCCTCTCGCCTTGCCCAGCTCTCCGCCCCGCACAGGGACCTGGAGGCTCTCCCTGCCTATGCCTGCTCCCTCCCCGGGACCCTTCACAGGCGTTTCCCTTCTGCTTATTCTGCTCTGATTGGCATCTGCTTCTTAGATGACACAAAGTGGCACAGGAAGTCTCAAAAAATGGTAAATAAAATTCTTCCTCCCTTCAAAAAAAATTTAAAAAATAAAATTCTTCACAGTAATATGGAGAAGTGAATCGGCAGGGCTTTCAAATATCCGCTTTCTGGATATTTTCAGAAATGCAAGGAAATAAGAATAACTGTCACGGAAAAAAATCTTTAGTCCAAAGTTATTTTCAGTGTCTCCATAATTCCTAGTTCTATTAACTTGTGTGAAAGCTTTTAGAGTTGTCAGATCAAATTCTTGTTTTCTGCTGTGATCTGGAAGTTTTCCTGCTGAGTGGCAGAGGACAGTAATTGAACTTGTGGTCCTGAATCTTGATTGGCTGAGGATTGGTGCAAATCAGATTTCTGTCCATTTTCTCTTGGATCACAAGGGCAGCAGTCCCCTTGACTTCCAGAAGTCATGAAAGGGGATTAACATATTGCCCTTTCTAGCTGGCCTTGATGGGCTGAAGACCACCTCCTCATCTGTCTTCTTGCTTCCAGCTGGACACCCCCAGGTGAAGGGTAGTCTCTGCTATAAGAAATGTTCCTTCTCCCCTATCAAGGGCAAGGGAAATGATGCAAACAAGGCAGGAGTAATTAACTCCTTTTTGGCTGCTTGATGGCCTTTCTTTCATCTGTCACTACCAGCCAGTGCTTCAGTAGAGCCAGAAAAGTACAGCACAGTCTGGAGAGAAACATTCATTCATCTGTTGCTAGGGGTTGCCTGGAGCCCCAGATGACACTGCGTTCCCCTCACTGTCTCTGTCTATGCCTAAGGGAGCTGAGAGGCTGGAGCAATAGCAATAGCTTTGACTTGGTCAGCTCGTGGGCATGATAATATTAGAGAATATTTGTAGTTTAGGGTACATTTTTACATACATTTTTAGCATAGTTTCTTTCCATCGTGCCCAAAATCCCAATTAAGGTCTTCATGTGGGTTAAGTAAGGTATTCTATTAAAACCTCTCCTGAACCATAGGTATTTGGTGAATGTTGGGTGCATAGAATTGAGTTGATTGTAATTTAGTTGCTTATTTTTATTATTCTCCACTAGTCTGAGTTCCTTGAAGGCAGAGGCTGTGTCTTTTACTTCTGTATGTCCAGAGCCTAGTACAGAGCTGCACACATTAGGCAGTCAATAACTTTGTTGAACGAATGAGGCATCCAGAGCCATAACACACTAGCAAGGATGAATTTACTGGAATATCTAGGAAGCAACATAGGAAAGAGCTGAGGCTGTAAGGAATGAGACAGAAGACTATCTTATTTAGTGGGAGGTAAGAGAAGGAGTAAAGGTTGGACATGTGGGAGGGTTAATAGTCAGGGAAATCAGAGTCCATGTGCTGACGGCACTGGGCCTTGAAGGCTGGGATGGCTGATGGCAGGCAGAACAGCATGCAAGGCTTGATCCTAACTACTTCTCTGCATCCGCTTCCACCATGGAGCCAGGTGAGCTGGCATCAGCATCAGCATTGCTGAGTGGAACAGGAAGCCTTCCCTAATTCTCACCCCTGCCCCTGACTCTAGCCCAGCTTAGTTGCACACAACCATAGCAACTGCAGACTCCTTCAGCCACTGTTCCCCTTGCTCTGATTCTCTAACTTGACATTTTATGTGACATGGACTCATTTCTAACCTGTTGCTTCTTAAAGGTGGCAGTTGTGACTTACAAATCAGTGGCTGTTGCCCAAACTTGGAAAGTTTGTGAAATGTTTCTTCCATTCACTCCTCTTGTCAGCGCACAATAAAGCAAACCCACAGTGATTCCCTGTGTGGTAGAAGCATTCATGTGGGTGAGCTCATACCTTGGCATGGGAACCTATTGCTCCCTCTGAGCAAGTCAGCAGGAATCATTGTAGAGGATGTGCATTCTGGGGTAGAAGCAAAGCAGGAAAGCACCCATCTTAGGTATCATTGAATTCCACCACAAAAAGTACCATAAGTTTCTTGTTTGCAGTTTCAGACCCAAGAACAGCATTCTGTAAATGAGCAAAAACTTAACAAATGTTCATAGAATTAATTAAAGAATCTGATGAACTGTGAGGCAAAGCAGAGTTTTAGAAAACCTGCAAATATGTGTTGTTTGGAATTTATGAGAAAAAGGGGGTTGAATGGGTGGACAAATAAAGAATAAATGCCCTAAAGGGATGACCTTAGTCATTAGAGCTCCCACATATGCTATATTCTGCAAGTGTGGCCTAGAACAATTTTGATTACCTACACAAGCACTTTGGTACTTGTAGGAGGAGTTGATCCAGCCTAGGTGTGAATTTGGGAATAACAAGGAACGTAAGTTACATATATGCCTAGGGATCTCAACTATGTGAAATGAACAAAGAAAAAACAATGCATTGAAAAGGTACAAGACCTTTATGGATAAATATAAGATGCAATTGAAAGATACTGACAAAGATGTTTAACCATTAAAGGAGACTTAGATTTATGTCTTTAATCTCTAAGCAAATAGGGAGATATACTATGTCCATAGATAGGAAGAGTCAGTAATGTAAATAAATAATTCTCCCCAAATTAATCTATGAATTCAATGCAATTTTAATAAAAATTATAATTCTAGAATTTAAGATCAAAGAGCCAAGAAAAGACAATGTTGAAAATGAACAATATTGGGCTGAGGAGGAAGGTGACTTTTGCCCATGTGATGTAGTAACGAAGCTGTTTGCTCTGTCACAGCTTTTGCCCCTTGGAATTCAGATCACATGTCCACTGAGGGTTCCCGAGACTTGGTGTTCAAGTATAAGACTATTGAAGTATATTGGTTATTTCTTGTGATCTTAGTTAAGGTATAGCAGGAAAGACCAATTTCAGTCCATGCTGCTTGGCTCAAAGCAGATAGAAAAAAAGCAAGGTCAGAAAATGAGATTCCTGAGGTCCAGAATAAAACATTAATCACATGTCTTACTAAACTACATAGATCAAATTCTCAGTTTTGCAGTCTTCTTGTGAATAAAGCAGTGCTCTGATTTGGAAAGTTTGATAACTTCGAACTTATAACAGGGCTATCAGGGATGTTGGAGCACCTTGATCTCATGTATTACCTATATACCTTCAAACCATTTTCCACTAGGCTCCCTGGTTGGACAAATAAGAATGTAGAGGAACGGGTCCCACATATCAGCTTCTATTAGTCAGGAGCAAAGAGGATATGGCCATATCATTACAGATGGCCAAGCTGATGTGCATTCAGGAAGTAACTAGACATGCAGAGATCTTACTGGTTTAGCAAATGAACTCAGTCAAAATGAAATTGAAAATTAGTTAAGATTTTGTGGAATCTAAAGCCCAAAAGCCTAAGCCCAGTGAATAGGATTGAGTTGATCTTAGGCTGCTTAGGAAATCCTTAGGCTCAAGTACTAAGGCTAAGAAGTGTATTATCAAGGTGATATATCCTTATGAGGGGATCCTTCCCAAGAGCCCTCTTTGGGGTAACCCTGAGGGACACTGCACAGATCTTTCCTCTCAAGGGTATTAAACTGGAGAAGACTGATTGGCTGTTCAAGGTGTTCATCCCAAGGCCTAGAAAGTGATTCAGCAAGCAGATGTTTTTTCATCTGCTGGTCCTAACCTTTTCCTTGTTATCCATGCCTAGCAGGAACAGTATACACTCTAGACCTGTGGTCAACACGTGGTATCCTGGAAGTTTCTTCCCCAGTCCCAAGTTACTAAATAGGAGTTTTCATTTTGGTTGCCCTTTTTTCCATTCACTATTAAAAACAGAGTTCTAGTCTTGACCTAGCCATTCCACTTTTAGGAATATATCACACATGTGGTGGGTGTCTTGAAGGAAATGACAGTTGATAGAGGGACACCAACAGACACAGGTAAACATACAAGTTATCTTGCTGGAAGTAAATGACATAAAAACTCAATGGACAACTATACAAAGCATTCTTCCTGCTCCAAAGGGCAAATCTCCCTGGCCTCCAAGTCCCCATGATGGTGCCCAGGTGCAGATAATACTACCAAGACCTTTAAGATGTTCTTTCTGCTATTTGGTGGGGAGGGGTGGTTGTCTTCTTGGCCCCCCTCCACAGCTCTGGATGTGTGCCCCCAGGAAGGGCAGGTAACTGTAACAACCTCAACACATCCCTGAGTGCTTTGGTGAGGGGAATCAAAGGTCTTTCTCAAGGATCCATCTCATAGGCCATCCTTCCGCAGACCACAGGGCTTCAGCCCTGCCCACGTTCTATACGCATCCTGCTGGGCCCAAGGCTCTCCGCTCCTGCAGCACGGATTCAGCAGATTTAGGTTTGTCATTAGAAAGCATTTTTTACATTGTAGGCAGGGAAAAAAAAGCAAATGCCTATGTCTATTACTATGATAACTGGAATAAATATTTGAACTACCAGGGAAGAGAAAGTCCTATATGAACTAAATCAATGTATTTCATGTTCTTTTACAATTAGATGATTTGCCACTCTTGTTCCATTGTGTGCTTAAAAGGAAGACAAAGTTGTAAACTGAATTATTTGAAACTAGAGTGGCCAAACTCAAAAGATGACATCCCTTGCCTTTGACGCAAGAGGTATAAACCACATCATGTGGGAAATAGTTGAGAAAGAACTAGGGCTAAAAATAGGTTCAAAAGAAAGGAGGACTCTGTAGCTCTGTGATTCTAAGGACCATAAAAGAAGCAGCAAGTGCTTTTCCTATTACTGTCTGTTTTTTCATGTCTATATCTTTAGAATAACTGATTTAAAGGCTACTGAAAATTTTTAACCATGCTCATTTTTCTTTTCCCAAATCAATAAACAAAAAAAGAAAATATGACTCAGTTAAATCAAATCTTCCATCAAAACCTGAGTCATTATATGAATGGAGGAAATGAGGCAGATGGATGAAAATGGCCTTTGTTACAATAATAATGGCTGCAATTGCTGAGCCTGTTCAGTGTGCCAGAAGCTTTACATAAGCTGCTCTCATCCCCAAAGGACATTAGAAGTTTGGGGTAATTTTCCCCATTGTACAGAGATCACCAGGATAGAGATGTCAGGTAACCCGGGTCACCCAGGTTGAGCAAGTCAGAGACCAGGCAGGTGTGTGGATCTCCACACCAGTCCATTCTCTCACTTGCTCATCTTCAAGTGAGAGAGAGAGGGAGGAGGGGCAGGGAGAGGCTGGGATAAGATAATATTCAGAGCAGTGGCCGATCCATGTAATGAAAGGAAATCAAACTGTGCACAGTGAGTTTTATTTAATAGTTGAAAAGAATGAGAGCCACACTGATCATCGTAGGGACACTGTAAGATCTGGGGAATGATTTTGGTGATGAGCATTTAAAGAGCAGTAGGCAATTCTTCCTTCTCTGAACTCCTTTATACTTCATTTGAGTGCATCATCTGGATCATGCTAGGGCTCAGTAGATATTTGGAACCAATAAATAAATGTGTGCTTCTGTCAAAATGGCATTGGCTTTTTGCCTTATATGATGGGTATTTCTGTGTGCTGTAAATCTCCCCTCCTGGACAGAAAGTGTCTTAGTATCAATAGCCTCTTGCATTTATGCAGCACTTTATGGTCAGATTTGTTGTGTGTTATTTTACTCAGCAATTCTATGGGGTTTGAAAGGCAGGCATTATTTATCCTCATTTTAAAGACCTTGAGGCCCAGAGAGATTAAGTGATTTGCCCAAAGTCATATAACTAGCAGGTGGGAAAGCTTGAACTTGAATTAAAGATTTCTAACTTGACTTCTGTTCTCTTTCCAACATGCAGTGTCCTCTTACAAGAAATTTCCCTTTCTGATTCATCATTGCAGCTTAACACACAGCCAAGCCCTGCACCTTGCTCTTAACAATGTTCTGTAAATATCTGTTGGATGATTTTTTATGAATGAATGACTGAGGGAGGGAAGAAATGAATGAAACACTGTAAACTAGTCTAATGAGATTTGCATTTGGGCAATTTGACTTTCAGATCTGGATGAAAAGTGTTCTAGAATATTCTTTTGTCTACTCACATTTCATTTAAATAAATGACCTCTGAGATGTCTTCAAAGGAGATAGTTTGACTGCGCTTTCTAGTTGAAGAATGTTTGGGTTTTGGTCCTTTCAGAGGCCATAAATCTCTCTAATTGGTGCCTAATGGTTTTTGGGATGATTCTGAGCAAGTATCCCATTAATTGAAAGAAGAATGTTGTCATCTGCCACAGAGATGTCTCATTATGTTCCGTCAAATTCAAAACAGAGCCCCGTTTGGAATTCTTTTATGAACAGTGTAATTACAGCGCATCCTATGGTGTTTGGAAGGAGTGCTCACATTAGCGTCTCTGTCGTGAATGGGAAGTGATCCGTGCTAAGCAGGAGCTGGGCCAGATGGGGCTCGCTAGGACCCTCTCCCACCCCCTGCCTCAGCCCCATTAAATTAAGCTGTCCCTATGTGTGTGTGAAGGACATAAACCAATATTTTACTTCTGTATGTATTAAAGAAATGCATCTGCTTCCATTAATTAAAAGTCAAGTGCTGCTGTTCACAGCGATCAGGGTAGAACAGACGTTTATTCCAAAGGATTCCAGAGAAGCAGATCCTGGTGAGACGCCACAGGCCTCAGGCAGGCTAGGCAGCAAGCGGTGCTCAGACACAAACCAGCCTATGCTTGCCCTTGTCCTGGAAGGCAAGGGCAGTAACTCAGCAAGCCCAGGCCTCTATTTCCTCACTGCAAAGTGGCACCATCCAGGGACACAGCCGATCCCACCCATGGACGTACAGAACACAGGGGCCCGTCCTCATGGGTGGGAGTCACAGGCTTGCCAGTCACAAGTAGTAGTCCGTACGTTACCTTGGAGTCTCCAATTTCCTCCTAACTGTAGTAGTTGTTTCTGATTTTCCTTTTCACTCCACCCCCTACCGTCCCATCTCTTTCACTACCCCAAACATACTCCTAATCTTTTCAGGTACTCAGTGTTCTCCTATTCTTCCCTTTTCTACCTGCAGTTGCTCCTAAGTCATGTATCAATCGTTTACATCTTAGTAAGAAGTGTATAGCCAATGGGACTCTCCATATATATTACATATTGTATATGTTATATATATGTGTACAGTATAAGTATATATGCTCCATATATGTAATGTGTATGTACATGGGGGGGTGTATATGTATATATGTATACTATTAAGCTTAGTTCTTCATTATGGGGAAAGAAAAGGTTTTGTACTTGATTAAAGAATTTTTCAGACTTCTTTTTTATATATCAATATCTTTTCTCTGTCACAAAATAAATACCATAATAGACCAATTGAGGGAAATTTTTAAAGGAAAAGTAGAGGAATCTCACCTATAATCCTATCCACCAGAATTGACTGCTATAAATATTTCGGTTTATTTTTCCTTCTCTTTTTCACTTATAAAATTATGAAATATTTTTAGCTTACAAAAAAGATAGCAAATAATAAAATAAGCATTCATATGTATATACCCAGTTCAAGAAAAAAGCATTAGATATATAATTTCCCTCCTTACTCACCGAAGTGTCCTAAATTTGGTGATTATTGCATTTAGTATTTCCAAGCATTTTTTTCTCTCTTACTACAAAAGTATATATCTATAAACAAAATATGATATTGCTTGCATAACTTGAAGGTTCAAATAAGTGATATTATACTACAACTTGCTTTTTTTAACTGACAGCTTGCAATTTTGCTCAAATGATGTTTTTGACACACGTAGATCTTTAACTGCTGTATAACATTTTGCTGCATGAATAAACATACCACGATTTATTACCCATTCTTCTGGTGAAGAACATTTAGATTGCTTTCAAGTCTTCTGCTATTATGAATAGCGTCATGCCTTCCAACACGCATGAATGTGTTCTCCAGAGGATAAAGCATGTTTCCACCAACTGTGGCCTGAGGGCTGGTGGGATGGGGGGTCGGGGTGCATGGAGAACAAACATGGCTGCTGTGGCCACCTCCATGGAAGGGAGGAGCAGTGATCAAGGGCTGTGCAGTGGTACCTAAAATTGTCTTCCTGATAGTCAGAATTCACAGCCCAGGCCGAAGATAAGTCAGGAGTTGATTATAAGGCTTTTAAAATAATCTTGCAAAAATCCATATACTCAGTATAAATTTAGACCGGGTGCATAGTTCACTTCCCTTGCCTGGAGTCCCTTAAATCAACCTTTGGCCCAGGTCAGTTCACCCAGAAAAGCCTCAGAACAGTTAAACAAGTTAGTGTGCACAACCACCCTTGTGAGCTTCCATCAGAAGATGGGTGGTATGGCCCTTACCTGGAAACTACTTACTCCCTTATTTCAGGCATGATTCTAACAAGTTTGGTTTCATTATTTTCCAGTCCACGGGAGATGAGAGACAGTACTTTTACAGAAGGGAGACTGACAGGGAAGACAGCAGGTAGAAAAGAAGTGTGACTCCTGAGCTCTGCCCTCCTACGTTTATCCTCTCGCATGCAGGCTGATGAATGAGAAAAATAAAGAATCAGACAGCAGAACTGGAGGCTTTTCGCGTAAGGCACATGGCTCTTTATGTACAATGTGAAATTGAGTCATCAGGAAAAAGCTTTAAACTCTTTAGAGAAGGCTGCAAAGTATGTGATACATGTTAGCAGCATTTCCGTTGAAATTCAGGTATTTAGAAATTTTAACTTTGGGAACAAATAATGCCTGATGTATGCAGAGTTCACAATCTAGTAAACACTGTCACAAAATCTGTCTTTACAACAAGTCTGTGAGCCAGCTGGGCATGCATTTTGCTTAGAAACCAGGAAAATGAGAGCCCAATAGGCTCAAATAACTTGCCCAGGTTGGCCACCCGTGGGTCCTCTGGCTCCTCACCTTGCATATTTCCTGCCTAACAGTGTCACCCTGCTTTCCTGGCACCCTTCCCTGGACACCTGGGCCAGGGCACTAGGAGGTCAAAGCTAAGAACACATCTGCAACATGGGAATAACAGTGCTCTCTATATCTCAGGGTTATTTGGGATAATTAAATGAGTTCATTCACATAAAGTATTTAGACAAATATCAAGTATACAGTAAATACTATAATATAGCCCATTCCCCAACCTGTCACAGAATAGATGTGAATTCAGAAAGTAAACGAAAAAGGTTATGATTTGAAAGTAGGAATTTGAATAGAATAACGCATCTCTGCCTTTCATAGAAGCTTTTAATGCTTCTGTTCTGGTCCTATTTTATTATTAAACAGGTCTTATTCCAATTTAAAATTATTTACTTTTTTTTTTTTTAAAGTTGGGTTTACGGCTCAACAAGCTATTTATGTTTGAGCTCCAGCAAATCAGTACAGTCTGTTCCTGCTTTTAATTCATGGTGTGGTTCAAGTTCCTGTGTTTGCAAAAATTTGGGAACAATGTTAATGACATTTTAGTAAAAGAAGATTTTAATAAAACAAATTTTAAGTGTACAAATGAGGGTTATGCTGCACCTCACTCCCTCTCCCAAGCCTGATGAAGTATCCTGCTTTGAGAAGTCAAGTTGCCACATTTTGAAATCATAAAAAGAGCCTTATTTAATGCCACCTGTGCAATGTTTATAGGAAGCCACAGAATGATCCTGTTCTGGTGGCAGCTGGGGTGGTTGCAGTGGCGATTGGGAAGCTGTCAAAAATTTACGCTTAGTCTTTAGCAAATAAATGTTTTAATGTTATTTTTGCAAAATCCTCTATTTTTCTTACAATGTTTTGAAATCACTGGGAAGGTAGGAAGGAAGGGTGAGCTTCTTGGTGTGAGCCCTTGAGGGCACCTTCTTTCATGTGTTCTATATTGTTAAAGAGCCCCGTAGCAATTGTGCCCTTGCTCCCCTCCCTGTCCTCTTCTCATCACTTCTATTAACGAACATAATTTTAGGTAATTTTAGTCATAATATGTATACTATTTTGTATTCTTCATTTTTTACTGATTATAAGCAATGAAAAAAATATTTCTACAAAGATTTCACTTTTCTCCATTAAAGTCGTAAGCTATTTTCTCCTGTAAATTCAGCACTCATTTATTTGAGCCTATCATTGGATATTTTTCACTATTTTCTATAAATATCTTCTACTATTTATTTATTTATTTAGACAGAGTCTTGCTCTGTTGCCTGGGCTAGAGTGCTGTGGCGTCAACCTAGCTGACAGCAACCTCCAACTTCTGGGCTCAAGTGACCCTCCTGCCAAGTAGCCAGGACTACAGACATGTGCCACCACACACAGCTATTTTTTTTTTTCTATTTTAAATCACCTGCCTAATTTTTTCTATTTTCAGTAGAGACAAGGTCTTGCTCTTGCTCAGGCTTGTCTCGAACTCCTGAGCTCAAGTGATCCTCCCTCCTCAGCCTCCCAAAATGCTAGGATTATAGGCGTGAGCCACCATGCCCTGCTTAAATATCTTTCTACATGTACTTTTCTTCATTTGAGTTGTTATCCTGAGATTGTGCCCAAAGGTTGGGATTTAGAAGTCAAAGAAGGTGAACATATTTGTTCCATAGTGCTATTAGGACTTCTAAAAAATGTGAACAAACTTATAGTTGTGGAGGTGATTCTTTTTAACAGAAAATAAAGTACAATTCTATATTTTCAAGAAAAGAGAGGGCAGAAGAAATTTATAATAGAAAGAGAAAGAGGGGGTGAGGAATAGCATTAAGGGCCCCTACAAGAGGATATGAAAAGTCCTGAAATGCACAAGGTGAGGTAAGAGGGAACAGGGAGAGGAAAAGATGCCTCTTCATTTTCTACACGGAGATTGCTCACGTTTGAGGCTAACCTACAACAGAGCCCATTTCCTCTCCCTTTAACTCCTGGGACATCCAGTAGAATAATGTCATCATTCAGCCCGCTGGCCACGAGCACGGCTGCTGGGATTTTCTGGCACTTCGGTCTCCACATAGGTCCCATTTGATGTAGAACTTTGGATTGTCAAGCACTGGGGCTTATTTATTGAGCCATGCTGCCTCCTATGTTTCTGGTAAAGAGGAGAAAGATGTCATTTTGGGGAGAGCTGAGCTTTAGTTTCCCAACAGTAAATTTCATTTAAATAAAAAAGCACTCCATATACGTATTGCTGTGTCTAATACTAAGCTCATAGTCTCTTGTTCTGAGTTTCTTAATACTTTAAACCAAAGAGTCAACCCTGCTGCCCAGGGAGTGTCTTCTGTTTGCTGATTCTTAAAGATACATCCCCATGACTGATTTTCTTTCTTAAAGCACATTGGGAACACAGGCATGAATTCTTGCTATCTGCAAGAATCTCAAGCTCAAGGGCATGCTGAATTTCAAAGGCTGCAGGTCAGATGTTTGTAGCTTAAAATATAATTTGCCTTGAGAAAAAAATTATAATAATGACACATCACTTTTTATCATTTTGTATCTTGTAGATATTGTACAGTTGTTCAAATGTAAATGGATATGTGATTTCATTTGATCTTCACACAATTTTGGGTAGAAAGCATTATTAATCCACATTATAGATGGTGGGGGAATATACTGACAAAGAAGTTAAGTCAAGTTCTTCAACGTCATGGATCTAGTGAGTGGCACGGCCAGATCCCTAATCCATGTCCTGGTGCTCTAACTTCTTCTCTTTCCATGTAAACAAACTTGGCCAGGTTCCTGGTACAACACTTAAAAGGTTGTTTTACCCATGATCATTAATACTGCAATTTAGAAAAAATATTTGCCTGCTAATTTCAGGATTTGAGGCAGTCTATAAGCAGCGATGTGAAATAAGCTATGCTAAGCTTATCTGTTGAGACCTCGGGCCTCTTTTCCTGTACCTCTGTTGCTCTTTTCACCAGCCCAACTCCAAGGATACGAAATCAGATTGTCCAGACCTGTGGTTCAAGAATTTGTATTACAAAACAAACAAACCAACAGCAACAACAACAAAACCCGGACACAAAAGAAGATTTAAACAAATGGAAAGGAAATCATTTCTTGCATAAGGAAATGGGAAGGTTTAACAACATAAAGACGTCATTTCCCCCTAAGTTAACCTTTATGTTAATACCCATGATACTCAAAGAAAAAAATTGTGAAGGGAATAGCTAATGCTAAAGTTTTCTTAGAAAATTTAACAAGCATGAGTAGGCTGAAATCTCTGAGAGAGAAGATAGCGGAAGGATTGCCTTATGGGATTTGATAGCATGTTATGAGGAAACCAGCTCCTTCCATCTTGAGCTCTAGCACCTTCCTCACACAGAGGCTTAGGGTGATCTAAGATCATTGTGCTTGTCTTCATCACACCGGTACTGAGTTTTGAGGGGACAAAAGTCTGGCTTTGTGCAGAGCAGGAGGAGCCAGACCTAAGAAGAATGACTGAGTTCTATGAAAACAGTAGAGGGACTGTGGCTTTTAAGATTGAACAAGACACGTGTTGGTGTGGGCGTGGAGAAATAGACTCTTATCTATTACGGGTGGGTTCTTATCTTTCAGATACACATGTATGAAATATTATGTATACAAAGGTCTTCTTGAAAAGCTGCTGATCTTTCAAATCTCCTGAACCCATACATTATCCAAAAACTTCCAATTGCCCAAACTTTTCAATTTTCAGGAGGAGTGTGGACTTCAGGAGAGATCAGGGTGCAGGAAAACATTTTCTAGCATGCGTTGTTTGTAAAGCACGTGTTTATAAGTTATAAGTGGACCAATCAGACATCCTAGTTTGTCCATACAATCCTGGTGCATGACTATTGTCGCAGTATAATTACTAAGAGCTCCTCTCAGCGATGTCCTGATTTGGACCATAAACTATATGACCACCTTATTTATAAGGCAAGGACTACCTGTATTTTAGTGTGGCAAGGTAATAGCTTTGCCTGGAAGACAGATGTGTGACCTTGCATTCCCCTCTAAGATAGGAAGAGGGTTCCCCACACCCCCAGCTCCCTCAGTGTGAACTTCCCTGGGGTTGACTCAAGGGCTTTCAGGGAGGCTGACCTGAGTTAGCCTTGGGTCCTTATAAACAACATGGAATTCCTGAGTGTTCTGTCAAATAAGCCTCTTCTACACCACCATTTATCTCGCCAGAACAGCAGAGTGTGTGTGCGCATGTCTTTGTGTGTGTGTGCTCATGCGCATGTGTATGGGTGTGGTGGCAACATAATCTTTCCATGGGTAAAAAGAAAAGTAGAGATGCAGAAAGAAATGCTCTGTATTACTGGAATTGCTTCCTCCTTCTGTTTGCAACTCAGAGGGTGGAGAAGGAAGAGGTGGGGGAGGGGAGGGAGGGAAAGAGGAAAGGACTAGGGAGGGGAGGTGGGGAGGGGAAGATATTTAAAGCCTCTGTCGACTCCAGAGTCCTCTTGCTCCCCAGTCCGGGTCCCCAGGCACACACTGTAGTGAGAGGCTCTGGTAGGAAACCTGTTCTGGAAGAGGCAGCCTAAGTCTCTGAGGCTGCAGTACAGACCCCTGTGACGTGGCAGTTTCTATAGAGACGAGTCTCTTTCACAGGAGAAAGCAGATGCACAAAACCCTAGCAACCGGATGAAGCCTTTTTTAAAAAAAAATATGAGGATTTTCTGTGCTTGAATTCAAAAGGCCCCTCCCTGGCAAAGCAGCTTCATGACAGGCAGGAAAGGGCTGGCTAGTTTGTCCAGGAGCTGAGAATTGGGAAATACGATGGGAAAGCTGTTGTGGACTAGGGTGGCGAGAGGAAGGAAGAGCCATTGCTGTTTACTGCGCCAGGTTGGCTGGTTCCAGCCTAAACTCATCTTCTAGCCTCCTGTGTGGGAGCCCACCACCACTGCTAATTAATCCTTGAAATGACACCACTAGGGACAAAACCAAGCTGCTACTGCTTCAGCAACCTCATCATATCTTCTCTTCCACCTGGAAAATTCCAGGTATGTTTAGCAGGGACAGGTCAAAAGCTGAGGAGTTGCAAACCTGAGCACTGTGTAACAGTGAACCTGCTTTGGAGGTAGTGGAGGTAAATGCTCCATTTAGCTGATGTTTAATTCCTGCCTCTTCCCATCAAATCGACTCAAACATCACATCTTGAGGGAAATCTCCTATCTTACTAAGAGATTGCATTTGGCTGCATGCAAAGAGACCTAACTAAGCAGTTTAAGCAACCAGGGGTTTAGGAAGAGGCCCAGAACTGGGCAGTCTAGGAGGGCTGCCAGCTGGCAGTCATCCACGTCCTAGCCCCTCCTGCCTCTCTGCCTGGCCGCTGTTGGCATGTTTCATTCTCATGGTCACTTCATGGTCACAACATGGCTGTTCCACCCCCAGCTAGCATTCCAGGCAGGAAAAAGAAGAAGGAAAGAAGGAAGAAATAAGGAGGAAGGGGTAGTGCCCACATCAAGAAACAACACTTTCCCCAGAAGTCTGCAGCAGATTTCTATTTCCATCTCATTGGCCAGAGCTGGGTTGTGGCTCCAATCCTAAACTCCAAGGGAGGCTGGGATATGTGGTTTTTAGCTGAGCAAATTGCCCCATGAACAAAACCGTGGCAGTGTTTTAAGGGTAAGCTGAGAACCAGTGTGGGCAGACAACTAGCAGCATCTTCAGTACCTTCCCTGCTCATCTCTGTGCACCTCCTATCTCTAGTTTATGCCACCTCTCCCTGCTATATGGCCTCATGTAGTAGTGCACTGGAAAGCATTTAACCACTGGATCTCTGGGACAAAAAGAAAGGTGCTGATTTGTAGTGTTTGCTGGGGTCTGTGGCCCACCCTGGCCAATTTCAAGCAACCAATATACATCATGGAGTTGGGAAGAGATACACAGTAACACATCATCCTATAGTATTTTCACCATGCAGATACAAGAGATGTAAATAACCTCGAAGACATAGATAATAGTAAACTATAAAATAATTAGGACTGATGAGTTTTAAATGTTTATTATCTTGTTTTTAATATAAGTTATTTAATTATAAGTTTATATAATTTAATTCTTAATAGTGGCTGCATTTGACAACTGGCTCCCAACACTCCTGGAAACTTAGCAATTGGCTTTCATCAGCCATAGGACACTGACTTCCACACACCACTCCTTCATTGGTCTCTGTGCATTTCTTGCATTGTGCTCATCACAGTTTATAATTATTGGGCTATTTGTGTGATTTGGTGTTTAATATTTGTTTCCCCTACTAGACTATAAGTTCTACTAAGGCAGTGCTTGTATCTGGGTTTGCTCACAATGTCTGGAACACAGCAGGAGCTCAACAAATATTTGAATGAATAAGTGAATCAATTCCATTTGGTAGAAGGAGGTACATATATGCATGTATATATGTATAAATAAGTAAACAAATAGGTGATTTCTGCTGCTTTTGTCCCCTCAACTCCCAAAAGATCTTGCATCTCAGCCTCTGGTTCTGTTTTCTCTTTTCCTCCAGGACTGGGTGTCCTTCTTTTAAGCATCTTAGCTCCTGGACGTTATTAAGGGATGACAGAGCTTTGGAAGCTTTTGTTTTGTTGTTTTTTTTTTTTTTTTGACATCTGTTGCTGGTGCTGATTACCTTCACAGAAAGACAGATCCTGGAGCAGCTGAGTTTTATTTTATGGCTGCTCTAAAAGGGACAATTTGCTTTCCTTTATCCCCATGTCTACTGTGGATCTGATTCTTCAAGGATGCCTCCCTGGAAGTTAGAGACTTTAGGAGTTCCATGAATTGGCAACATACAGTCTGGGGCCAAATGCCCACAGGCCTAGTGACTTCTCTGTCCTGAAAGAAACTGGAGGCAAAGTACTACTTGGCTTTCCTCCCAGAAAAAGGGTCTCTATCTCTGCTCTATAGACATGCAGTAGACAACTGCGACCACAGCCAGAGCTTTTCTGATTAAGGAGCACTCAGCTCCACCCCACAGACCTCAGCTTCCCATTCAGCTCCTGACCAACAGGTCATCTTCTAGAAGATTGATGTCTGGCTGCTATTCTAACACGAGTCTAGCCTTTACAAAACAGGCTTCAGGAGCTCACGCCTCCATCCCCAGAGATCAGGCAGAAGTGAAACTATTGGAGAAATGGCACCTTGCCCCCAAATATCTGGAGACAGGGAAGCATAGAAATGAAGTAAAGAAGAAAAATGAAAAGTGGAGTAAAAGATCACTGAATTTTCTTAATTCTCGTGACTGGTGCCAAAGCCAGAAAAAGAAGAGGCTGGAATATCTCCCACATGTATCTCCGAGTTGGGATCTAACCTTAAGACTCTGGCCACTCTCAAGGTTTTCTGAGTCCTGCATCCAATCAGTTGGATTGAAAATTTCTCCTCATTTTCTGCCACTATAGCCAAACCCCATGAGGGATGGGTTTCAGGGCATACTGCCTATACCACATTAACAAATGAGACACAAATGTTGCCAAGTACTTAGAGGATGTGGTGACCCTTGATGTTGTATTTTAGGACTGACCACTACAGACATGAGCTATTTTGGATGCATGCACTCAGGAAAAGCTTAAAGAAAGTCTAGCATATTACTTGCTCTCCTAAGATAGAAAAGTCTGGCTTTGTGAAAACAAGAGCAGAATGGAACGAGCATCCTGATTTTCAGGATGAGTAAACTAGATTTATCAAAATGACAATAGTCAGAGTCTGTGACTTGATTTATTAAAAACATTTATTTAGGGAGTGGAAGGTTCTAATGCATATGGAGAGAATTAGCTCCAGGTGCCTGATGTGGAGCAAATAAAGTTCATATTTATTGTGAAGGAAGTGTTAGCCAAGCATGGGGTCCCAGTGTGCATAAAAACCTCTAAGCAAAGATTGACATCAGCTGTTAAGAGCCAAAGGAAGCATGGAAGATAGTTGGTTTTCGCGGGCTAATAGACAACACTTCCCTCTAGTGGCGAATACCTGAATTGCAGGCCCAGTGTCTTGTAAGAACCAATCAGCAAAAGAAAGGAGTTATGTCTTACAAATTCAAATATTATCAAAACTTACATTTTTATGGGACTTGCCATTTTAAAAGTTCTTTCACAGGCACTCTCTCTGGAGTCTCACAACTGCCCTGTGAAAATAGCTGGTATACCTTTTACAGATAGGGATATGAAGGGTAAGCTGTTTACTCCATCCCACGTAGCTACTAATGGACTCAGGCCTCCTGACTTCAAATTTAAGCCTCTTTCCACCACATCGTGCTTATTTCCTCTTCTGGCCATTAAAATTAACTTGTTTTGTGTCCCATTCAGTTCTAAGATGGCTACAATGTGAAAATGAATATGGTTGTCACTTGTCCAGTTACTGTTTTGTCTCTCTCCCAGGTAACAGTTCTGGAAACAGTGGCTTTGAAAGGCAATGCTTTAACCTTAAGAGATAAATGGTAAAAATTTCAGCTTCTATTGATGGCAGGTAGAGGAGAGGTTTCCAACTTGAAAAGCCAAAGCAGCCTCCAATTCCTCTCCTGAGTGGGACTAGAGTTGGAAGTAAACTAAAGTTCCAAAATTCAAAAGATACTCTTGTTTCTGAAATTTCTCTCCTGTATATGAGCTGATGTGTGTGTTATTCCTTTAGAAGGTAAAATGGCTCTTATTTAGCAATCAGGACTAGGGCTTAGAATGGAAATAACACTGGGTGAGATAATACCTTTACTTAAATTTTTAGTAGGTTGGAAATGATTGCTTTCCTGAGAGCCATTTTGCTGGACTCTGCAGGGGGGAGGGGAGATGCAGAATGTCACATATAGGGCAAGAGTGGAGAACGGTGGTGCAGAAGGCCATTTCTGAAGATGCCACCATTTTGCTTGTAGGACTTTCTCCTGGGAAGTATACCAGCCTCAGCTATCCCTGACCCCACCCCTACCCCCTCTCACCTCGGATCTAGGCTGCTCAGGCAGAGTTTCAGCCACTTAGCTTGCCTGGCCTGACCCCAGGATGAACTCTGCACTCAGCTCTTAGCTCACCAGACTGCTCCATCCTCTTCTCTTTCATGGCTCCTTGGAGGGCCATTGAGGGAGAGGACACAGGAAAGGAGGAAGCTGTTGCAAGTGTCTCTGCATCCTCTGGTGCTTCAGAGAGTATATTTGAGCTTTCTCTCCTGGATCTTAAAGAAAATAGGATATTGAATTAAAGATACTTGGAAGCCTCATTTGGTTGGTATACAGCAGAAAGAAGAACAGTTTTCTTTGCAGGAAAAGTATGAGAGTGGGCATTCGTGCGTTTGTCAGTGTGTGAGAAGAAAGAGAGCAAAGAGAATGTTTTTGATATATTCCATCACCCTAAAATAAAAATTACCCATATTATAAGCATTCCCCCTCAGGCACACATACACACACAACACATACACAAACACGCATGTGCATGTACACACACCCCTAACAGCTCTGGTAACTTACCTCTACCCAATGGGCTCCTTTCTGAATCGATTGGCATCTCCTGAACTTTGTGTCACAGACCTTGTCTTTCCCATGACCCAGAATAGACCAGAGAAGAAAGTGACCAGACAGAGAGCCTGGCCCCCTTCCCCCCTGGCTCATCTGGTGCCCAGGGCCACACCCCCAAGGGCCTGCCACTCTCCACAGGGCCCAGGACACCAGCCGTGGCCCGACACAAACCAGGTACTAAGAGTGACCAAGCCCAGCCAGCTACCCTGAAGGGAAGTCTTTCCTTACAGTTGAATTGCTCTCTCATTTTTAAGTACATAACAAACCACTGCCCCAGCTTTGGATGGACAATTGCTCTTTTTCATGTAATTAGATCCTTTTCAACATCCAGCCACCAAGCTACAGACCCCCAGGAAAGACATCGGGCAAAACTGTGCAGCCTGTCCTTAGCCTGGCTCCTGCTTCTGTGGGAAACGTGACCAGAGGGGAGAGGAAAGGAACCTGAAGACTCAGTCACTGGCCAAACACCCACCCTTTTGATGCCTCCGCCCAGGGCTAACTTAGGGGGGTTTTTGTTATACTCTGATTTGAGTCTGATTTGAACTCCTTGAAACTCTATCACTCATTTCACATTTCCCAGGACTAGCCCACAAAGTAAGTGCTTTGGCAAAGCAGAAAGGGTGGGAAAGTTGCAGAACTCTGACGAGGGGGAGGAGTATGAAAACACTTAGGAGGACAAGAAAGCTGTGGGCAGTGGGTTGAATGGAAAGAGATCAAGGGAAATAAATTGCTCCTCCGATGACAAGGGGCACTAAATAAATGGGCTTGTCCCCTGCTGCAAGGCAGCAAGCAGCTACTCAGAGCATTCTCCCTCCAAGGCTGCTGCAGTCCAGAATGGAGGGGCTGGGGCACGGTGTTTTGCTAGATAAGCAGGAGGAAACCCTTGAAAACTTACTTGATTCCATCAAATACTTTTGCTGATTAAAGACGTAGAAGCTGCTCAAGTTCTTTAACTCCTGTCTCTACCAAACAGACATGATGCACATGAGACCAAGTGAACACCTATCTACATTCAAAGGGAGTATGAAAGATGTGGTCCTGTAATCGCACCCAGCAGACACCCCAGAGCTGTGGCCTGCCACACTCTTGAAGAGGTGGAGGCCCTGGACTCTGACCAGGAAATGGGGTGAAAGCATGAGTCCCACGGTAGAAGGTGAGTGACATGGAACCCCCGACAGACATTAAAAATAATGTTCTGCTTCAGGTGGAGTTGCTGTCTGCTGTGAGCTGCAAAAGGAAGGCAAATACATCTTCTCTGAAGCCAACACTGATCCAGGGACAGCATCCTGGGTGGGCCTATGAGAAGGGAAGGGAGGAGGAACAATCGAACAGGCCTAAGTCGAAACGGCCTCCTGGTGTGAATCTCAACACCTTAGCTCTTGGTCGGGGTCCTGGGCCTGGGCTGATGGTTACAGCTCCCCTCAGGAAGAGGTGATTCTTTCAGGTGAGAGGCCAGATTGTGCGAGGCACAAAAGAGAGTCTACCACCCAGTTAGCAGCCTCAACACCTACTCTGAGGAAGGCCAGAACACAGAGGCCTCCTTGGATCAGGACCAAACCTTGGCTGGATCAGTGCAATACCCTAGACTCACTGAGACAAATCAGAGGAGCCCTGAGCATAAATCCTCTCTTCATGCCCAGGTATCCTTTTATTCCAAGGCACAATGTTTCTCTCAAGAAGATAGAACCTGGAAAATTATTTTTCCTAACACCATAAAATCTCAGATCAGAATGCAGCTATGCACCCCTAAGACCCCCTTCTTCATTCACAGATGAGGAAGTGGAGGTTACGGCCTCACAGTTAGTGGCAGAGCCAGGGTTAGAACCTAGGTTTCCTCGTCCCATCCAGCCCTCACCCTGCCCTGCTGCATCTACTTTGTGCTCCTGCAGGAACTCCCAGCCAGCCCACCAGGAACCACGCACAGAGAAGTTGTTTTAGTAGACTATTTGTTAAAGCAGCTTTTAGATTCATAGCAAAATTGAGAGGAAGGCACAGAGATTTCCCATATATCCCTTGCCCCCACACAAGCATAGCCTACCGCATCATCAACATCCTCCACCAGAGTGGTGCATTTGCTGCAATGGATGAAGCTACATTGACACACCATTATCACCCAAAGTCCATAGTTTACATTAGGGTTTACTGTTGGTGTTGTGCATTCTATGGGTTGGGACAGATGTATAATGATGTGTATCCACCGTTATAGTATCATACAAAGGAGTTTCACTACCCTGAAAATCTTCCCACAGGAAATTTTCATGACAATCCCTATAACAAAGAACCAATCACAAGGCTTAGGTGCCATTGGACTGGGGATCTCTCTTTGGCACAAGCTGGCTGGGTGCTCACTGGCTTGAAGACCTCCCCCAAATCCTTTGTTACTGGCACCCAGGATGGAAGTGTCTCAGTATATATATGCAAGTCCAGCACTGGGATGTGGGCACCTCAGACTGACAGATAGGGTCAAAGCAAGACCAGGTTTTGACAGGGAGATGATATTGTAGAAAAAGTTTGTCTTTGGGCTCTACTTCTTCCACTCCGACATCCCGCCTTCCTCCAGCACATATACTGCCTCTGCTTCTCTCTTGTAGCTCAGTAAACTTCTCTCAATCCTTCCTAAGACTCTCAGTGCCCTTGTGCATTATATTCTCTTCTGACTATCAAAAAGTGCTCCCAGGAAGGGATTCAAGGTCAATTATTTGCTACTCAGTGTCACCTGAAACCATCACATTTCCCCTTCCACATTTACACCATGGGCATTAGCTCTCCTTGTATAATGAAAATTTTTGTCCTAAAAATTTTGGGTTTCTAAGAGCAGGGGAAGAGAATAAGATCCTTTCCTGGGTCTTTGAAATCACCCCAAATAGTACCTGCTTCTTCTATTTTGCATAGCTCATGTCTGATCTCCCCTTGGCCCAATACAGGTTGTGACAAGAGAGGGGGAGTCAAACTAGAAATGGTCATTTGGAGCAAGAACTAAAGTTTTATTTTTCCAAAATATAAAGTGGGTAAGAACTATATCCCTGGCTCTCAATGCTGAGATGCAGATATGACCTGGATTCTAGACCTCTGTGTAAAAGGAGCTGGATGACTTTGCAAGTCATCTAATTCTCTGAGCCTTGATTTCTTCCTCTTTAAAATGTTCCAGCTCCAGCATTCTATAGTTCAGAGGAGAAATTAAGCAAACCAGATAGATCCATGGTGCCAGGCTTTTCATATCCCTTGCTTTTTGACAAAGGTGATTAAGGTGGCTTGAAGAAGCTGTTTTCACCAAACCTTGGCCTGCTCTATTTCAAGAAGGAGGTGCTAATGACTATCAGATTGCAAATGCCACTTTGACAAAGAACCCAGCTCCATTTAAAAAGAAAAGCATATTGATTTTTGGAATAGCCATTTCCTAGTGTATGGGACTTTGAGCGAAACCAAGGAAATTTATGCAAGTTCAGCTTAATCTTATGAAAATTTTAAATCAATAAGAGCTGCCTTGAAGAGCCTAGTTATCACTGTGGCTCAAAAAGACAGATACAAGGATATTTATGCTGGTTTTTTAATGTAAGAGTTAAAGCAAGTCATATAACAAAGGAGAGATCTGAGCTGCTATATTTTGTGGAAAGCATCCAGGCCTGGAACTAGAATTAGGTCTCTAAGATACAACTTCTGGCTCTGATGTCAATCATAGATAAGCGTCATCACTAAGATAAGGACTATATCTGTCTCGCTGACTATTGTAATCAGTGCCTGGCATATAGTAGGTACTCAATAAATATGTTTTTAATCAATGTCTTGCAATATAACTTAATCATTAAGCTTCAGCTTTCCTTTCTTACCTACTCTTTCATTTGATCCCTTCTTCGGTCCACCTACCACTGTCTCCTTGTCTGAGTCACCATTGCCTTGCCTACATTGTTGCAGTGGGGCTCCCAACACCCTCATTGCCTCTGCTCTTGCACCCATCTAATCCATTCTTCACACTGCAGCCACAGTAATCTTTCTGAATTGAAAATCTGATCATGTTACTCCATATTTAAAAGTCAGTCTTCTAAACTGTCAAATTTATTAGCATAAAATTGTTCATAATGTATACTTATTTTCTTTTCATGTCTGTAGGATCTGTAGTGATGTCTCTTTATAGCCCAACGCATGGTAGTATTTCATAAATGTTCCATATTTTCTTGAAAAGAATATATTCCTGTGGGTGTGAGATAAAAACTTCCCTATTGGATTATAATGAACACTATTCTGTGACAGGCACACCAAAATCCCTGACCTAAACACTATACAAGATATCCATGTAACAGAAACACTTATACTCCCTTAGAAAAAAGAAGAATATTCAAAAAGATGAAAATAAAATAAAATAAAATAAAACAAATGAATATATTCTGAAGTTGCTTGGTGCAGTGTTCAATTAGGTCAAGTTGTCTAATCAAGTTTTTATAATATTATAGTAACAGAAGCTCAAGCTCAAGCTTCCATTACTGTAATGATTTTTTTTCCTGCTTGTTCTATTAGTTACTGAGAAAGTTATATAAAACCTTCATTTATGATTGTGCATTTTTCAATTTCTCCTGTTAGTCCATCAACTTTTGCTTTACATACTTTGAAGCTGTTATTAACTTCATACAACTTGCAATTGTTAAATCTTTCTGTTGAATTTACCCTCTTGTCATAATGAAAATTTATGTTTTCTCTTTTTTTACTATATTAGTTTAGGTAGAGAGTTATTAACTTTATTAATCTTTTCAGAGATCTGTATCTAGTAATATTTCTTGATTAAAGTCTTTTTATCTGAAATTAATATAGCCACACCAGTCTTTGGTTGCATGATTTATCTTTTCCTATCTTTTTACTGTCAATTTTTCTGTCATCTTATATGTAAAGTTTATCCTTTAAAACACATTTAATTGGGTTTTATTTTCTAAAAAGTATTGAAAATCTTTGTCTTTAATTTCAATGTTTAGTCTATGTACAATTACTGTAAGTAGTGATATATTTGGTTTTAAGTTTACATCTTATGCCAATAAATTTGACAATTTAAGAAAATGTACAAGTTCCTTGAAAAACACAGCTTCCTAAAATTAACACAAAGATAAGTCGAATCTTCCTGTATCTGTTAAATAATTTGAATTTCTAATTAAAAATATTCCTACAAAAGAGAAAAACTTCAGGCTTAAATGACTTCACTAGTAAATTCTTCTAAATACTTATGGAAAAAATAACACTAATTTTACACAAACTCTTCCAGAAATGAAAAAGAAAAATAATGAATAATTCCCAACTTGTTTTATAAAGCCAGCATGATTTTCATTAGCTGAACACCTCAGAGTGACATTTCAAGGAAAAAAAAATGGCAGACCAATCTTATTTATGAACACAGATAGAAAAATCTTAAATAAAACTTTAGTAAATTAAACCCTGTGATACATAAAAAGATAATATATAATGGCTATATTCCAATAACGTAAGGTTGATCTAACATTCAAAAATCAATATAGTTCATTATACTAATAGAATAGGGGAAAAATCATATAATTATCTCAATAGTATGGGAAAAAATTTGAAAAAATTCAACATCCACTCTTCATAAAAATTCTCAGCAAACTAATATTAAAAGGAAATGTTTTACAGCAAACACAAACATTATAGTTACGAGTAAAATATTGCATGCTTCTTCCTGAGTTCAATAAAAACAAAAAACCCAAAGATGTCCACTACCACTACTATCATTAATATTGTACTGGAGATCCAAGCCAGTCCAACAGTAAGCTTAGCAAAAATGAGGTATAAAGATTGGAAAGGAAGAAATAAAACTAGCATTATTTACAGACTACATGATTGCATACATAAATAATTCAAAAGAATCAATAGAAAAACTATTAAAATTAATGAATAATAATACCACTCTACATAAGGCCAATATATAGGAATTACTTGTATATACTAGCAACAAACAATTAGAAAATGAAAAAAAATTCAAATGCCATTTTACAGTAGCTTAAAAACATTCAAATGTCTAGAAATAAAACTAACATAAGATGCACAAGATCTATAAAACATATTGAGAGAAATTTTTAAAGCCCTAAATAAATGGGCAGATATACCAAGTTCATGAATTTTTATTAAATATATATTTTTTGAAATTATTAAGTTGTTAATTTTTCCTGAATTGATCTACAGATGAAATGCAACTCCTGATCAAAACCTCAGCAGGCTTTTTTGTAGAAATTGCTGAAATTGTAAAATTTACATAGACATACACAGAATCTGCAGTAGTCAAAATAATTTTGAAAGAAAAAGGGCAAATCTGGAAGACTTACATGATCTTGAGATTTACTATAAAATTATAGCAATCAAGTCAATATGGTATTGACATAAGGATCAAAAAATAGGCCAATGGAACATATTACAGTCCATAAATAGACCCATACATATACGATCAATTGAATTTTTTACAAAAGCTCCAAGATAATTAAATGAGGAATTAGAACAAATTGTGCAGAAACAACATGATATCTATATGGAAAGAAAAAATCTCAATTCCTATCACAAACCATAACAAAAATTCATTTGAAATAAATCATAGATCTAAATGCAAAAGATAAAGCATAAAACTTCTAGAAGAAAATTAATATTTTCACATCGACATATTAAGTAATAATTTCTTAGACAAGGTACAAAAGCACTCATCATAGGAAAAAAATTGACAGATTGTATCTCAAAATTAAAACTCTACTCTTTGCTCTTCAAAATATACTATTAAGAAAATGAAAAGGCAAGTCACACATTGATAGAAAATATTTTCAATACATATATCTGACAAAGGGTGTGTGTCTGTGTGTCTAGAATATATAAATAACTCCTTAATAACAATGAAAAGCAAACAATCCAATTTTTAAAATGGGCAAAAGACTTGAACACTTAGCAAAAGATATATAAATGGCCAATAAACAAATTCTCAACATCATTAGTTAGGAAAATGCAAATTAAAACCACAATATATGACTTTACACCCAGGAAAATGGCTAAAATTTAAGAGTCTGACAATACCAGGTGTTGATGAAAATGTGGAGAAATAAGAATTCTCAGAATTGTTGATGGAAGTGTAAAATGGTACAACCACTTTGGGAAACAGTTTAGCAATTGCTATTAAAATTAAACTTATATATACCCTATAATCCTTCAATTTTACCCTGGGTATTTACCCAACAGAAATGAGCACATATGCTCACCAACAATGTGGGCAAGAATATTCATGGAAGCTTAATTAATGATTGCTAAAATCTGCACTCAATCTAAACAACCTATTAACAGGTAAATGGATATACACATTGAGATATGTTCTTGCAATGGAATATTAGACAGCAATGAAAAGGAACAAACTATAGCAATAACAAGGATGAATCCCACAGACATAGAGTTGAGTGGAAAAGCACTAGACTCAAAAGAGAACATATTATATATAATTCCATTTATATAAAGTTCAAAAAGAGACAAAACTAATCTATGCTGAGAGATTTTGGAAAAGATGTTACTTGAATAGAGAGGTAGTGACTGATAAGAGGTATGAGGAAGCCTTCTGGGGATTTCTCTGGGTGGTGGGTGCACAGTATATATACACATACACAAAAATTGAGCAGCACACTTGAGATAGGATGACCAGCTCAGCATGGATGGCCTGAACTGGTCTGGTTTTAAAACTAATAGTGCTATCCATAGCAAAACAGGATGGCTGGTCACGCTAACTTTAGATGTACGCACTTTCTCATATGTATGATATTCCTCAATTTTTATAAATCTAGAAAATAAAAAGTATCACTGGAAGGGAGGACAAAAGGGTTTTCAGTGGCTAACCATTGCCCCCAAGACAGAGGTTTTGCAGAGTGGCTCTTGCATGCCTCGTCGGTTTCATGTCTTGTCTGACTCCTTGCACTTTCTCCTCTAGCCACACTGACAGCTGAAAGCTCCCCAAATATGCCATGCTCTCTCTCTCTCTCTTTCTCTCAGTTGACAAATAAAAATTGTATATATTTATAGTGTACAACATGATGTTTGGAAATATGCATATATTGTGGAATAGTTAAATCCATCTAATTAGCATGTTATCATCTCACATACTTGTCATTTACTTGTGCAAACTCAAAGTCTACTGCTTTAGCAATTTTCAAGAACATAATACATTGTTATCAACTATACTCACCATGCTGTACAATAGATCTCTTGAACTTATTCTTCCTGTCTAACTGAAATTTTGTATCCATTCACCAACATCTTCCAGTCCCTCTTGCCTTCCCACTCTGGTCCCTGGTAACCATCATTATTCTACTCTCTACTTCTATGAGATCAACTTTTTTTAGATTCTATGTAGGAAGGAGATCGTGTGATATTTATTTTCCTGTGCCTGGCTTATTTCACTTAACATAATGTCCTCCAGGTTTGTCCAGGTTGTCACATACTGCAGAATTTCCTTCTTTGATTCCAAATCTTGGCTACCATGAATAGTGCTGCAATGAACATGGGAGTGTAGATATCTCTTTAACACACTGATTTCATTTCCTTTGCATATATACCCATTAGTGAGATGGCTGGATCATGTGGTGGCTCTATTTTTAAATTTTTGAGGACCCTCCATACTGTCTTCCATGATGGCTGTACTAATTTACATTCCCACCAACGATGAACAAGGGTACTTTTTCTTTACATCTTCGACAATATTTGCTATGTTTCATCTTTTGGTAATAGCCATTCTAATAGGTGTAAGGTAATATTTCATTGTGGTTATAATATGCATTTCCCTGATGATTAGTGATGTTGAACACTTTTCTTACACCTGTTGCCATTTGTATTCTTCTTTTAAGAAATGTCTATTCATGTCTTTTACCCATTTTTGATTAGATTTGTTTTCTTTCTATTGAGTTGAGTTCCTTATATGCTTTGGATAGTAACTCCTTAACAGATGCACGGTTTGCAAACATTTTCTCCCACTTTGTAGGTGTCTCTTCATTCTGTTAATTGTTTCCTTTGCTGCACAGAAACTTTTCAGTTGCATGTGATCCCATTTTTCTATTTTTGCTTTTGTTGCCTGCCATGTCCTCTCTTGCATAAGCTAGTCCCTCAGCCCAGAAACCCTTTGCCCTAGTTATTCCAGCTAACTCCAATTCATTCTTGAAAACTCAGTTTGAGTGTCATCACCTATAGGTAGCTTTCCCTGACACATACCCAAGGTTTGGGATATCTCATAGCACATGTATAAGTGAGCAGTTATTTATTTATTCTTTTATTTAATACAACATTATATTAAATTCTCAAAGAGGTACCAGGAAGTACCCAGCCCTATAGGGCCTCACAGTTTAATAGGCATACAAACAGACCTTTGCAGAAAAATGCAGGTATATTGGGGTAAACTCTAAACCACCATCTCACCCATCCCAGGGCTACAAGAAGAAAGAAAGCTTTTTATGGCCTTTGGAGTATGAAAAGTCTTACAAATAACTTCTAATCCCTTTCAACTACTTTTTACCTACACTGATCAAAAGAAGGGATCATTTTCTTTGAGTAATCTTTTAAATAGTTGCATTTTCTCGCATTCCTACTTTTTAATATCATCCAGAGAAGACAGTGATAGTCAGCAGCAGTAAATTGTCCAATGGTTATAACTGTTGTTTAGATTGAGGGCAGATTTTGGCAATCATTAATTAAGCTTCCATGAATATTCTTGCCCACATTGTTGTAATTTACAAGGCTGCCTGGGTCTTGAAGAGTAGTTAGGAGCTGATTCTCAGGCCAGACTACCTGGGTTTGTATCCCTGATCAACCACTTAGGAGCTTTGGGACCTTAGCCAAACACTTAAACTCTCAAACCCTCAGTTTCTTTATCTGAAAAACTGAAAGAGTAATAGTGTTTACCTCATAGGGTTGCTGTAAGGATTAAGTGAACCGATATACATAAAAGGCTTAGAATAGTAGCTGACAGACATAGAGTCAACACTCCATGAGGGTAGCCATTTTTATTGAACTATGTAAAAAGACCAGGTAACATTACAGGTACATTTTCATTCATGATTACCCCATGTCTCCCCACTGTCTCCAGCCCCAGGCTCACATTTCTCACAGATTAATGGAAACTGAGTGACTCAAACTCAATAGCAATGAATCTCAGATCTCTTTCTTGATTTTTGCTAATTATCATTACCTAGCCTAAAAACATCCAAATCATGTTTCTTTCCATCACCGTCTTCAATATCCATTATTCAACAAGTCATAACAATTCACACAGTCATTCCCCTCTCTTTTTTTTTTTTTTTTTTTATCTATTTCCACTGCCACTTCCAGAAATGGAATGTCACTCAATCACACAATTGGGTCTCTTCCATAGCCTTTTAATTTACTCCCTTGTAATCCAGACTGGTCTTTCTAGAACATTCCTTGATCCCATATTCTCTTGCTCGAAAATTTTCAGTGGCATCTAATTGTCCTAGTCAATACCCACAGTCTGTATCAATGTTCATCACAATCCAAACCTTTCAAATCAATTTCTTTTGTCTTCTACACAATGTTTCTCTGTTAACTTGTCTACCAATCTGCAGCACTGACTAGTAAACCGGGCTGGAATTGGGGTAAGGCCCAAGGCCTACAAGCAGCCTCTTCCTTGTCTAAGCCCAAATTTAAAGCTTAGCAACAACTGCTAACTTAGTGTGCCGGAGCAGAATGCCCAGATACTCATGGCCAAAGAGAAATTAGCACAGGCAACATGGCTCCTCTCACCTCTCACTTTTCCCCTTTGCAATTCTTCTCATCCTTCAATATCCAGAAGAACATTCTGCTTTCTGATCACTTCAAAATTCTGACAGCACCAACCGTACTTCTAATTTGATACTTATCATCTCCTGCCTTGCATTATTATTAGGTATGTTTTCTTGGGTACATATATTTACTCCTAACTGTACTGACAATTCTTTAAACTATAAACCATGTCCCCATGCAAGTCTGGGGCTGTTAATTAAGATTCTCTGGTCCAATTTTTGGCACTAATACTAACTAGGCTTAATAAATATGTGTTGATGAGTTAAATGTTTTATGCATTAGACTCTACCATAAATTTCACTATGAAGGAGATCTAAAGGTATGGGTCACACCCAAGGATGTTCATTGCTGTCCTACTTATAATGGTGAAAATTTGAGAAAAAAAAACAAGTGTCCATTAACAAGATAATAAACAACTGAAATCTCTTATATGTATATATTGAAACACTGAGTAAAAATAATGAACTAGATCTATATGTGTCAACATGGATAGCTCTCAAAACGTGATACTCAAAGAGCAAGTTTCAGACCTATAAATTATTATGTATGTAAATTTTCAAAACACACATAAAATAATATATTCTGCAAATGGATTCATGAATAAAAATTGGCTGAAAAAATATGAATCAAATCCAAGTTGAAAGTGGCCTCTGGAGAGAAGAGATTAGTCAAAGAGCCTTCAAGCTTTTTTCTGTAATTTTTACTTTATTAAATGAAGTAAAAACAACATGGGAAGATGAATTCTTATTATACTGTTCTTTGGTTTTTTCTGTATTTCAAAAGCTTCTCAAAATGAAGAGAAACAAACAAAAAAGATACCATTTGGTACAGCCCCGGTCCTCCGGCTGGCATGCTGTTATTATTCCTATTGTGTGGTCAAGAAAAGGGGAGGGCCTGGAGCTATCTGTACAGGGGCTAGGGCAAGGCCTGGGAGTTGTTGCTGATCAAAGTTCACTAATTCCTTCAAATCAGCTGGTTTTCTTAGTGGTTTTCCTCTTTATCCTGTAAGCAAAGTGAAAGGTGGTGGGGGGGAGAAAAAAATTATTCCTGTTGCCTAGTTACAATTACATGAGATTACTGTACATTGCTTTTCAACCTCCTATAAAAAGATGCATTCTTTGTTCCCCTTTCATATTGGCGCTGTCTCCAGCAAAGGTCTGTTTATGTCTTTCACACTGTGTAGAATAATAATAATGACAATGGCTAACAATTTTCAAGAGCTTGCTATGTGCTAGGCACTGCACTAAGCACTTTATGTGTGGCTTTGTATCAGCATGGATACTTCCAGCTGCAGATGTCATGAACCGCTGTTCAAATGGGCTAAATGCATTAGACCACATAACTTGGAGTCCAGAGTTCAGCAGCTTTCAGGACTGATTCATGCAGAAGCTCAACCGTTTCAGCCAAGTCCCGAGGGTCCTTCTGTCTTTCTGCCCTATGCTTTGCAGGGGCCATTAGAAGAATGCCACAGAGTCAGGACTTTGTGTTTCCATGCTTGTGTCCAGTAGGAGACACCCAAACTGGCTCAGGCCTACCCACTCCCAACAGTTCACCGTGGAGGACACTGTTGACCGTTGAGAACTTTCAACAGCTGGGGCAGAATGGATGCTGGGAAGAAGACACCATCTCCACCACAAATATGTTCTCACTGATCCTCTCAATGCTCTCGTGAAGTAAATACTACTACCAACTACATTTGACAGATGGAAGGAGGAGACATTGAGAGGCTAAGTAGTCTTGCCAAGGACACACAGCTGGTAAGCTCTATGCTCTCCACCACTACGCTATGCTGCCTTCCGAGTGCCCCATGCTGCATGTTCACTGCCGCTCACTAGGTTTCTGGGTGAAGAACTGAGTGTCAACCCCATGGGCCACTTAAACCCTGAGGCGATGGTTAGTTGCTGGCCATCTCTGGACCTCCCCAGGTCCCTTCCTCCAGCTCCTGAATCCCCTTTTCCTTTTCATTGCACTGACACCATCTTTTCTGCCTCTGGGGTCTCCTTTCCCTGCAATCTCAGCTGTGAGTGACAGCAGTGGACCTGCCAATTCCCTGATGACCTGCCACCTTGGGGAAGCTGACACCTAAATGTGTCGCCTTATACTACTATAGAGTATACAGTTGTTATACTACTAATAATCTTTTTTTGAAACAAATTTTAGGAATAAACAGAGATAGAAAAAAATAACAACAAACTTTGGAAATATACAAAGTTACCAGAACCTAACAATTCTCTTAGGCATTGAGTTGAATTTCTTCCCAGCAAGTAGACTGGAGGGCCTGTACCAGGGGAATGGTTGAGGTATCCTGAAGGCTGTGTGTCTCCCTGTCTTAGGGGTACACCTCAGGGCTCCTCCCCAGGGTCAGCTCCTCAAGAGGACGTCCTCTGCTAACTATGTACCCACCTTCTGGGACCCCAAGCCAGGCACATGGCATGAGCATGTGCCTGCCAGCTGGAGTTCTACATGAACAAGTGAGGACGTGGCCAGCACATGTGCAGACCAATCACCTGCTAGGTGGATCTTGTCAAAATGCAGATTTTAGGTCAGTAGGTCTGAGGTGGAACTCTGGATGCTTCTTTTCTAGTAAGCCCTCAGGTGATACAGATGCCGCTGGTCCAGGCCGTGCCCTGGGAATGGCAGAGGGTAGAGCATGTAAATGTTGGTTGCAGGTCAGCCACTCCACTGTGGACACCAGTGTGTTGGGTGCTGAGGGTCAAGGAATCGGCATGTCGTCCTGGGAGCCAGAGAGGTAAAAAGGTCATCCATTCTGCTCTGACTTGATGTCTGGTTGTCATGAGCTGCCAGGGATGAGTAATTCCCTCATCTCCTCAAAGCCCTGAGACCAATCCCAAAGGGTGGTGGCTAGAGCAAGACAGATCTCCTCACAATGTAAAGGCCAGCTCTGAGAGCAGAGAACTTCCCCCGGCCTGGGTGCGGCCAAGCAGAGCCAGGAAGATGATTGCTGAGGAGGGACAGGCTGGGGGAGAGGAGCTTGGACTGGGAGTTATTAAGCTTCTCCTGCAGCCTGAGGCTCTATAATCAATATTCAAGATCCGGCTCCCCAGCAGAAAACAAGGATGAGTCAGAAGCTTCTGGCCTTCTGGACAACCTCCCATTCAACCAAATTGTTCAAAGGGATTTGTTTTGATTGTCATTCTAGCCCTGTGTTTTCTGCATTTGTATTACTCTCCCCAAATAGAGCCCTGACTCCTACTTCTCTCAAGGGTCACAAGGGGTTCACATTATCAATGCCACAGCAGAAGACAGAGTGTGGTTTCAATGTGAGAAGGAAAATATTGACAGGTTTGTGCAAGAGACATAATTAACTCCATGCTCTGGTGATCTGCCAGCACTTCTTTCTCTCCTTCCACCCTTCATGCACTTCCATAAGTCTTAAAAATCCTGCTTCCGTCTTGAAAGGCAAAAACAAATATGGTTTGGCCCTGAGAAAATAGCCTAATCAATTTAAATTTGGTATCTCCTTTAAAAGATAGCCCCGTACAGACGCGGTGGGTAATAAGCCACTTCGTACTGACGCCAGCCCTCACACCATCCGTCCCCTCCTTCCGACAGGCCAGCTTTCTCAAACGCTCTCTCTGTCCGCAAAGGTCAGATATTAAAAGTCAGAGAACTGAGAAATACAAATGAGTGCCACCGAGGCCTCGGCGACAGAGGCAGGAGGGGCGCTCTTCAGGAAGGCGATGCCAACACCAAAGCGTGCAAGAAAAAGCATGAAACAGCTTCGCCTGCAACCAGGAGCAAGCTCTGAGGCCTGTTTGTTCCTTTCAATGTTTCACAGTATTTTTAATCCACCAGTGACAGAAGAGCTTGGTTAGGAGGGACATCTTTCATTTCTGATCCTCTCCCTGACAACTAAAATAGGGTGAGCACATTTGCATAACAGAAGAAAGGGACAGATTGCCACTCCAGAAGGACCCGCAGGACACCTGTCAGAAATATTAAAAAGCAGGGTAATCTCACAAAATATGAAATGCTTCATTGTGTTGGTCTGGAGAGAGTTGATGGAAAGGCTACCATGGAAAGAAATAAAGTGTGGGCCATGTCCCATCTACAGACTGTTACCTTGTGAATGACCCAGAGACTATGCAGCATCCCATCCCGGAGTCCTCACTCTCTGTCATTTGTCCCCCCATTGAGAATAGCTTTGGGCCCACTAGCTTCTCTTACACAATACAGAGGATGCTTGAGTGACTGGAGCTCAGGAGCAACGTCCTTGGTTTTCCTTCCTACAGAACCCCCAGCCCCTACCCCCTTACCACACACCCCTGCCCCTCTCCCACCCCTCCTCCCCCACCTCCAGTGGGGGCATCCTTCCCACTGCTGGGGCTCTGGGAGATGTGTTCCTGTTCTCAAGTCACATTCAGATCATATGAAACCATTATTTTCAGTAGACAGAACTAAAAACAGTGCCGTTGGAACAGAACTCCTATTCAGACCCACTGTGGGTGAAACAGACATTCGTGGCTGCTGCGTACTGCATTGTTTCTTAAAAAGTGCAATCCAGGTAAACAAACCAATTTTGGGAATGTGGCTCCTTGGGTCAATTTCATCACAGAAAGGTAAAGTTGTCCAGTCCAAAAGACTGGACAATCTAAAGGAAACAGAGCAGGAAGATGGTGGCATAACAGGGAATTGTTTGGGCATGGCCGAGGGAAGCACAGGCCTAACCCTTTGTTGGGTTGGTTGGCTGGGGGCCACAGCCCTAGCTGCTCAGCAGGATGACAATGGGTTTCGATTAAATTCCTGTGCCCACACTCAGAGAGGGGACTGTTTCGCTCTCCCCCGAAGGTGTTTTGAGCTACAAAGAATTGGAAAGAAGATGGCAGGACTTTGGAGGAGGGGTATGGCCATAGAAGAGGACAAGAACTTTCAAAGGAACACTCTAAATGGACAGCAGAACAGCTGCTCCACCCTGCATCCTCAGCAGCTCCAGGCAGCCAATCAAGGAGTAGAAGCCTGAGAAGTCTGAGCTTGTGAGGTAGGAGCTGCCCAGAGCTGCCTGCTTGTGACTCAGGATGGAATTTTCCTCCCAGTCGATGAAAACAGGTTGAATTTTTTGTTGTTATGATCATTCATATTGGTTTTCTATTGTTAGGTCTCTGTTTCTCTCTCAACACACACACACACACACACACACACACACACACACATGCACATACCTAAAAATGCACACACACACATTTTTAACCTTATCTTGACTTCACTAAAAGAATATTCAGGCCAGATGTGGTGGCTCACACCTGTAATCCTAGCACTTTGTGAGGCTGAGGTGGGAGGATCACTTGAGCCCAGGAGTTGGAGGTTGCGGTGAGCTATGATAACACCATTGCACTCCAGCCCCTGCACTGTAGCCTGGGCGACAGAGCAAGACCTTGTGTCAAAAAACAAACAAAAGGAATAGTCAAGCTATTTTCTAAATTGCTGTCTTAAGGCCAAAGTCAGATTTTAGGATCATAGAATCTGTCATTTGTGAGGAAATAAAATAGTGATTTTTACTATTAATATTTGAGACTTACAATAGGGATAGACTGAGGAGAAAGGCCAAATACACAAACACACACATATACATATATACAGGTGTATATAATGATTTAGGACACATTAGACTAAGCCTGAAAGAAATAAGGTTGCTGAGCTTAAGACTCTTGACTGAAAGGGGGGAACTGCTAACCATAGGCCTGTTGCTGTTTCCCTAGAGCAATTCTCTAACTTCAGTATGAAAATCACCTGGAGGGCTTGATAAACCTGTGACTCCCCAGTCCCCTTCCTCAGAGATTCCGACTCAATGGATAACACCTGTTTTACTAGTCGCAGTATTCAGCATCACTTACCCTATAAAATAGACATTTGCCACTGGATGAAGAGTATATATGCACAGTCTCTCTAAGCAACAAGGTAAGTAGGGAAAGAGTCTAGAAACACACCGCTCCAGCAGGCAAACATTTCCAGCACAGACGCCTGGGTACAACCAGTCTTTCTGGTGTAGACATTCGCTGTGAAGCCACTACGTCAGTATGGAGGGACCTTTCAAGTTGGAGGTCATGGTGTTAGAGCTAAGGGATGCCACTGAGGGGCTTAAAGGGCTTCTCTCTCTGGCTGCCTGGGGCAGTGGCCTTTCAGGCTGTTTACCAGCCAGGTCCAGCCATTGGGCGCTGAAGCTTGGATGGGCCAAACTCAGTTTCTGCCCATAAGCAAAGGGCTCATTTCTTTCAAAGAAAGCAGCATGGAAGGCTCTGATGAACAAATATTTTAAAAATGTAAGGCCCTTCATCACTTTTAGGTAGGAATTTCAAATCAGCCTCTCCATCCTTAAAAGAATGAGCCCATAGGGATTCTTGATTCAAGTGTAACCACTTGCACTTACAACCTCAAATATCTTCTAGACCAGTGCTGGCTAATCAAAATATAAAATATAATGTATGTTACATGTGTAGTTTTGAATTTTCTACTAGCCATATTAAAGAAATAAGGAGAACGATATAAAATTAATTTCAATAATATATTTATTTAACCCAATATATACAAAATACTATCATTTCAACATGTAATCAATATTTTTTTAAATTACCTTTAAAATATTTTACTTTTTTTGTACAATACCTTTGAAATCTGGTGCGCATTTTATACTTAAAGCACATCTCAGTTCAGGCTAGCCACATCTGGACAGCACGGATCTAGACCACAGGCCGACCTGGGACAGAGAGCGCAGAGGGTGGGCTGAGACGGTGTCTACTCCGCACCCACGAGGGGGAGGCACGAAAGAAGAGCGGCTGATGAGTGCTCATGGGCCCCCTCAGCCCTGCCATAGGGAAGTCCTATACTGACTCTGCCTTAGAAATACAACCAGAATCCTGCCACTTCTCACTACTTCATCCACTGCTGCCATCCTGGTCCAAGCCACCCTCATCTCTCACCTGCGTCATTTCTGTTCCCACCCTTGCCCCCTACAGTATCCTCAATGCAGCAGCCAAATTAGCCCTATTAAAGTGTGAGTCAGATCGTGTTCCTCCTCCCCTCAAAACCCTTCCATGGATGTCCACTTCACTCAGACCAAAATCGAAGTTCTTACAATGGACTGCTAGGCCCTATCTGGTCTCCCTCCCCCTCTCCAAGTTACCTCCTCTTCCACTTACTCTCTCCCTTTTGTTTCCTCTGCACTGGCCCCACCGGCCTCTTTGCTGTTCATAAAACATTCTGTGTCCTCCCATCTTAGGAACATACTGCCAGTTCTCTCTGCTGGAATGTTCTTCCCCCAGATACAAGACATCTTCAATGCTAAGTCACATCTTTTGAGTTTTTGATCAAATAACACCTTCCCTTTGATATCTGCCCTATGTGACAGGGCAGACTGCCTGCATTCCATCCTGCTCCTCTGCTGTGTACTGTGAATCTCCCTTGCCTGGCTCCATAACATACTCTATGACATACTCATGCTATGTTTATTACTTATTATCTGACCCCGTGAATGTTTCATAAAGGCAGGAATCTACATCTGCGCTGTTCATTGTTAATATTTGCAATGCCTAGATTAGTGCCTGGCACACAGTAGTTGCTCAATAAATATTTGTTGAACAGATGAATGAAGGGCAGGCATCCTGCACCTCCTTCCCAGTAGCTCAGCCTGCCATCAGTGAACAGGGCCTTGTACCAGCCTCCCGAGCCATCTTCCTCATCTTCCCACCACATTGCAAAGCCTCAGAAAGGAACAGTCAGAATCAGAGTTAATCATCCTCACTGAACTAACTCATCCCTTGGAGCAATGATTCTTCACTGGGTTTCTTTTTGTTTTATAATCATAAACTCCCTTGTGAGGTTGATGGAGGCTATAAATGTTCTTCCCCAAAGAAACATGCAGACACAATTTCACAACAATTTCAGGAGGTTCATAGGCCTCTGATGCCCACTAGTAAGAGTGCAGAGACCTCACATTAAGAATGCCTGCCCCAGAGGTTCACTCACACGCAATTTTCCTGTCTGTCTCTGAAATCAAATCTTTCTGCTGCTCCCAAAATAGAAACCATATCCAGAACAAAATTATAGAGCGCTACAGCCAGAAGCAAACTCGAATGGTGAAATGGTTCATCTTCCCACCTGCAGAAGCATTAAACTGTCTACTCTTCCTTGGAAAACTCCACTTCATGGGGGAGGTAGGCCAGTATCTTGCATCCAAAAGCTCTTCCTCATACCTCATCTAAATCACTACTATTTTAAGATGAACCTGCTTTCTTTTGTCAGATCTCCTGGGAAAACAAAAAATCAAATGCTTATCTTCAAAACTTATAGGGATGCTCCTGTTCCCTCCTCCGAGTCCCTTCAGGCAAAATAAATGGGGTCTTTGGCTTGTTATCTAAACAAGTTCATTGAAAATGCCTTTGCTCAGAAGGGCTAGAGCCCTGGCCTGAGCCAGCCCCAGGTACATGCCGAAGAGACAGTGGAAGAAGCACTGAGGGACAAAGGGGGCCCGAGGGTTCCCCACAGACCCCCAGGGGAGAGGGTAGCATTGTCCAGCACCTCATCTCCCTTGGCTAGAAATGTGGCATGTGATGACCGAAAGGACACGAAGCAGGGGTTCTTTACACCCCCTTCCCCAGAAGTGGCTGCCAGATGCACGATGCCTTTTCACACACTCTGGTTGTGGTTAAAGCCCCCTGTTACTTTGGGGACAGTTCATCAGATGGTAATTTTCAAACAAGACTTCGTCAATGAAATGAGATAAAAGATAAGTTTACATTATTCTGAATTTCAGCTATTCACTGACTGTAGCCTGAAAGCTTTTAAGACGCTTTATACAATAAACCCACAGAGCTCCTTCTCTGAAGCATGATGAAGTCAGAGACTAGCAAAACTCCCTGGGCCAGAACTGAAACCTCCCTAGAATTCTTGAAATCAAATAAAAGCATGACGGTCTATGTCTTTGCAAAGCAAACCTTTTCATTAGGCAATAAAAAACAGCCTAGAATAAAACACAGAGTTGCTACCAGAGTCTGATCAGAGGGTTTGGACGGAGATTGTTCCATCAATATTTTTTGTTGGAATTGCAGTTTATTTATAAGGGAATTGTCAAGAGCCTTTTCGTCAACTGGAAAACTTCCTAAACGAACCAGAATTGTATAATCGGTGAAACTGAGGAAAACATATTAGGTTCCCTGAAGAACTTAGAGAGTGAATGGAAAGTGGAATCAATATACTGTTTATATCTGTTGCTCTTTTGCCACCTGAGGCTAACGAGAGGTTCACGGAAGCATGAGGCTTTTACAACCCTTAGACATCAGCTAGCTCCCACACAGCTCTCCTCTGCTGTGCTTACTGAATACAAATCTCTTCCATAACCTCCTCAGGTGGAGGCTGCTCGAGGCTATTTGATTCCTTCAGTTAACGACACACTACTGATGGGACATTCGCTAGCTCCCAAAGACTCTGTCTGAGGGATGCTATAACTGAATACCATAGACTGGGTGGCTGAACAAAAGAAATTTAGTTCTCACAGCTCTGGAGTGTGGGAACTCCGAGATCAGAGTGCCAGCAGTCTGGTGAAGGCCTGCTTTCTGGATTGCAGATGACTGTTTTTGTATCCTCACTTTGTGGACAGCAGAGGAAGAAGCAGCAAGCTCTCTTGTGTCTCTTCTTATCTGGGCACTAATTCCACCATGAGGACTTCATTCTCATGATTTAGTCACCTCCCAAAGTTCCTGTCTCCAAATCCTATTACACTGGGGATTCAGGTTTCAACATGTGAATTTGGTGGTGGAGGGACACAGACACTCAGTCCATGGCAGACCCAATTCTACTAAAGGAATAGCTCCAATGGGTATATAGTTCATACTTTTCTGGATCCAAAACTGTTGAAGAATAATACTAATAATTATATAACCAAAAAAAAGCCAAATAATCCTTTTAAGTAGGTTGAATAGTTCAGCCAAGCAAAATATTTGCAAATATTTCATCCTCCCTCTTTATCTGACTTTAGTTTCTCATGATAGGAGAGTTTTGAGTAATTATAATTGGGCACACTTTTTTTTATAGTGGCATCTTTTTTTCTTTTCTTTGGTTTGTTTTGTATTATTGAGACTAATTGCTTTAGAATAACACTGTTATTCTAAACAGTGGTGTGATGAAGACTAAGATTGTGAAAGACTTGGAAAAACATTAATATTTAATAAATTATAAATATTTTTAGAAGGGAATTTTCTGACTCCCACATTACAAGGGGCAATAATTTCCACATTCCTTTAAGTTACTCCACGGGACCCCAGTGAGCCACAAACACCGAAACGAGGAGGGTGCATTCTATGTAGTTTGGACTGAATTATGGTGGAGTCAACTCAGACTTGAGGCAGAAAAATCTTGCATCCAAACGTAGATTTTAAAGAACTCTTCACACAGAGATGGGATCTTGTGGAGGGGTCTAGGCCAATATATGGGTCATTGAAAAAGCCACTGGAGGACACCTTTTAAGAGACACACAGATTGGACACATCTTTGCACAGATGCAATACCTTAGCTTGTGTAACACATGCTTAGAATCCAGAGATTGGAGATCACCCTGCGGTTGTAATTGTGGAAGGTTAAATTCCTCTAGTAAACTATGCTCGGATCATGGATGGAGGGACAAATCTCTGTGACCACAAAGGGTGGTGAAGGGACAGGATGAGATGGAAAAATTAGACTTTGTTCCCTCCCCTGGTAATACTCACAACAGTTTCTACCCACAGAAATGTTGGAAAGGAGAAAATAACTCTGTTAATAACCAATCTTGTTCTTTGACTGAGCTAATTAAAGAAATAAAGGCTTTGCGGACACCACAGTCTTTGTGAGGGGATGGACTGGACTCTGGAGAGTTGCTGAAAAACTTACCTTCCAAAACATACACAAGTGACTCCCCTGGAAATGGAAATCTGAAGGGAAGAAGGATGACCTGGGAGGAAATGTCTTGGAATCAGATCAAGCTTGGGGCTCGTACACAGGTTTTTCTCACTCTTGGGTCTCTCTATACATGTGTCTAAACCCATCCTTTTGCACGTAGGTGGGGAACCCTGAAGAATTATCCTGGAGGCTGTAGGCTGAAGTGATTGCCTGGTCTGGAGAACGTTAAGGAATCCTTCCTTAAGAAAAATGATCGGTGGAATTTTCAATACTTTTTGTGTATGCATATGTGTACAGGCCAAGCCATGTCATAAAAATCGGTTTTCCATTAGCTACTGCAGTCCAATTTCCCGAAGTGTCGAGGTAATGAAGTTTACCAATTAGATCTGAACTAGGTCTTTATTAGAATTAGTGGAAATTTTGCTTTTCTTTAGAAGCAATACAAGGTGTGAATATGCACCTTGAGATCTAAATAAAAGGAGAAAATTACTACACCATTTTTATAGAAGTATTACTCAGTTTTAAATGTATTTTAAGTTTAAATGAATGATGTTTTTCATTTCTAAAGCAGAATTGAATCTTTTGCTCCCAACCACCAGCTCTGGGTAAATCCAAGTTGTCTGGTTAGCTAAGAAGCAAACTCTTAGAGAAGACATGGTTGGTTTTACCTAATGGCTGTCCCTATCCGTAGTCTGATATTTGCATGTGAAATTCAGTAAGAACCAGGCCCTTATTTTGTGTCTCCATGTCCCATGCCTCACAAGACAGGGGCAGAGGGAGGTAGTTGGAGATGTTAAGACAGAATGAAAGGAAGTTGGTTAGAATGTTCTGATAGTTGGAACACAGTCTGAAATAAGATACTTTACATAGGGACGGCGGTGGATCCTGTAAGGCCTGTGAAGAACGAATAGGCAGGTTGGTACCGGATGCTGTTGCAAAAGAACAGGCCAGGGCAGAAGGGAAAGAAAATATGGAGAAGGGAATAGGGTCAAATAGTGGAGCTCAGGTGGAAGAATCTGGACGTTTATAACAATTTTTTAGTCTATTGGAAAGAAGGGATAGGATGAGCTTTTAGATAAACCCTTAGGAGTCAAAATTATTGTCATGAACGTTCATAGCAGCGTTATTCACAAAATAGGCAAAAAGTGGAAACAGCCCATATGTCCATCAACTGATGAATGGATAAACAAATTGGCAAATCCATATAATGAAATATTATTTGGCAATAAAAAGGAATGAAATACTGATACAGGCTACAACATGTATGAACCTCAAAAATGTTGTGCTTAGTGAACAAAGTCAGTGCAAAAGAACACATATTCTATGATTCCATTTATCTGAAATGTCCAGAAAAGTCTAACCTATATAGACAGAAAGTAAAGTAAAGGTTGCCTGGGGCTTTGGGTGCGAGTGGGGAGTGACTGTGAATAGACACAATATTTCTTTTGAGGGCAATGGAAATGACAGATAATCAGATTGTGGTGATGGTTGCTCAACAATAAGGTTCAAAAATAACAGTAAGATTCTGTACACTTACTGAAAATCATTGAATTGTACATTTAAAATGGGGTGATTTTATGGTAGGAAAATTACACCTCAATAAAGTTTTATTATATGAAAATTGCTATCTGATGATATTATTATTATTCTGTATTAAGTGTTCAAGAATTCTATGCATGAGGTTATATTCATTATGTCTTTAGACAAATTCTTCAATTTTCCCATAGAAGAGAGGTTTCCTTCATTTTTATTTTTAGGAAGTCAAAATGGTGCTCACATATTGCTAATAGGAAAGAACAGCTGGACCCCTGGTAACCTGAGGACGCTTGGACCAGAGCTCAAGAATCACCTCCTCCATCACCACACCATGCTTATGAGACTGCTGCTTCTTCTCCTATAAATTGTGACCCCATTTCTACTCCTCAAAGCCAAGATGGGTCGGTAGGATGATGGGTGTTGGGGATTTCTGGGTTTCAAGGATGAAGAACACCTAGCAGTGAAGTAGAAGGAAGAGTGGCTTCTAAAGTGGGAGAAAACATGAGGGAATGCTGGGAAATAACTTCAATAGTCATGCAGGCCTGAGGCTAATGGCAAGGAGGGATAATAACGCAAACTGGCTGAAAATTTTCCCATCCCCTCAACTGACATTATTTCTTCAAGGCAGATGGTTTTGAATTGCTGTGAATAGCCTCATATTTGCATAATGGCTTTCCTAGTCCTTTTTTCTATTACCCCCAACTAATTGCTTTAGAACAACATTGTTATTTCCAGCAAACTCCTCCTCCTAGGAAAGGGTGCAAGCATATGTAATATTTATGTTTTTTGTTTCTTCACAGGATAATATTGAGCCTCCTAGTAGTGTTACAGATCTTTGGCTATTAAGGATTGAGACAGGGCCCTAGGCAAAACAAGATCAGATGTTTCCTATCCCTTTTGTTACATGTCACTGTGAGGAAGGAGGTGGAATTATGAGCAGAGTTCATTTTTGTGGCTTATAAAATCTTCCTGAGGCTGGGTGCAGTGGCTCATGCCTGTAATCCTCGAATTCTGGGAGGCCAAGGCAGGATGACCACTTAAGGCCAGGAGTTCAAGGCCAGCCTGAGCAAGAGCAAGATCTCATGACTACAAAGAAATAGAAAAATTAGCTGGGTATGGTGGTGCATGCCTGTAGTCCCAGCTACTCAGGAGGCTGAGGCAGGAGGATTGCTTGAGCCTCAGAGTTCGAGGCTGCAGTGAGCTATGATGAGGTCACTGCACTCCAACCTGGGTGACAGACCAAGACTCCATCTAAAAATAAAAATTTTAAAAAATTGCTGAGATGTTTCTTGATCTGATATGGGCTAGAGCAAGGATGTGAGCTGGTTTCCACTGAAGAAGTTAACAACATGCCACCCTAAAATGTGGCACTTTGGCATAATGACTATTTTGAGCTGAAGGCAATTTAGAAACAGTAGGCATAGGAAGGGCTCTCTGACCTCCTCCTTTCTATGTAAACATAGGGCATAAATTTCTTTTAAGAAAAGTACCCTCCCTGTATCAGAAAGAAGAGAACATTCTTATCATTGGATATGGGTAGTCAACACCAAGATGAATCTGAGCAAACAAACCTCCTGAAATAACCCTTATCTTCTATTAGTTTCCCCATATATTTCTTCGTCGCTTTCCCACAACCTGCTGCCCCAGCCCAAGTCCCCTTTTCTTTGTCTCATTATATCTTCTGGATTTATCATTCTTTGTGAAAGTTGTATATAGGCTCTCAGGCCTATTTGCTTCTTTGGGTCTTCGTTTCTTATATATGAAGGCCTCCATATACATGTAAAATTATTAACATCAAATAAAATTTGTATGCTTTTTCTCTTGTTAATCTGTCTTTTGTCACTTTAATTCTCAGGCCCAGCCACAGAAATTAAAAGGGTAAAGGAACAGTCTTTCCTTCCCTACACTGCCTTATGTTATCCAAGGATCCTTGAGTACCATACTACTAAAACAAAAAACAATTTCTGAGCCAAGCACAGTGGCTCACACTTGTAATCCTGGCACTCTGGGAGGCCAGGATGGGAGGATCGCTTGAGGCCAGGAGTTTAAGATGAGCAAGAGTGAGATCCTCTCTCTACAAAAAATTAGATGGATGTGATGGTGTGCACCTGTAGTCCCAGCTACTGGGGAGGCTGAGGCAGGAGGATCATTTGAGCCCAGGAGTTTGAGGTTGCTGTGAGCTATGATGACGCCATTGCACTCTATTGGGGTGGCAGAGCAAGACTCTGTCTCAAACACAAAAATTTCTTTTTCTGTAGTCCTTTTACTCATTGTTCCTATTTCCACCCAGACAGAACAAGTCAACACCCTCTTCAACATTACAGCCCTTTTTATAGTTGAAGATAAATATCAAATGTATGTCCTCTAAGACTTCTTTGGTCCAAACTAAACATCCCCAGAATGTCAGCCATTTCTCAAAGGACACAACTTTTCCTTCTTGGTGGGAAGAATTTTGCTGTTGCTTCTCTCAAAGCGTCTTGCCCACTTTAAGGTACAATCTGACTAGAGATGTATATGGTGTGACCATCACCCTTCTCAATGACAATGACAATTATTCATGGGAAATATAGGAAATATAAGCAGTGTCAAGAAAGAATTCTGTACAGGCAGGGAGAGAAACCTACTATTTTTGAGTGTTTGCTGTGAGCAGACTCTTTTAGGTGCTTCATAACCATTAGCTGATTAAGTTCATTAAGCAGGGTGGCAAGAGGAGAGAGGGATTTCCACTCACCTACTTGGGCCCACTCTAGGAATGAGAATTTTTATTAAAATCATCAATTGGGCACACCCACTTCAGACACTATCCTGAAGGGGCTTTTCATTTGAAAATTTACAAAGTCAAAAAAAAAAAAATCAGTAATTGAAAATTACTAACCCCATGCTATGAAACAGGAAGTAAATGTAGTTTGCTCCAAGAGATTGAGAATGACTATGCCTAATGGCAAGTAACAAGTAATTTCGCTCTGATGTTAACATCTAATCCTTCTCCACTGGGTAATCACAGTAAGCCTTCCCTGGGGTGAATGAGGAAGCAGCTTGTGTCCTGGTCCTTTTGTCACCCTAGGTCTGCATCACCCACCCATTTCCCATCTGGGCCACACAGTTCTGGGCCTGCAGCACCAGTCTGAGGTGTCATGGAGGCTTTAATTAAACCAACTGCGGCGAAATCACAGGCATTCTGTCGGCAATTGCTTCAAGTTTACTCCTCAAGTGTAGCCTTCAGGAATTGTATTCTGTGCATATTGGGCTCCTTTAATGAGCACTCCGCCAAATGCCAGCGTCAAGGCTGCTCTCTGTGTGATCTGCATGCTGGCTCAGGCGCCCAGCCGTAGCCATGGGGACGGCTTTAAGAGCTGCTGACTCTAGTGGGGAAGAGAGGCGCTTGTTGGGTCAGCCTTTTTCAATTCAGGAGGCTTAAGATGTTCGCAGGTGGTTCTTGAAGGAAAAATCAACACCAGAAGCAGCGTTTCTCCTAAAATGTATTTTATGTTGAATGCGTATGAAAAATACAAGTGTATTTGGAAGTGGCCTGTCCTATCCAAGAATGTGAAGAAATCATTAAGGCAAGGGTGTGTGGCTTTTCATCTTGCCGGCACTGGGCATACAAACTCCGAACTGACATGTGTCACTGGGGTAGCTTGTCTCTCTTAAAGTGCCTTGCCCACTTTAAAGTACAATCTATGTAACACGCATTTGTGACATGTAATAGTTAGGAAGGCTTTTAATACCAAGAAATAGAAAATTTGGTTAACAGTGCCTTAAACCATTAAAAGTTTGGTTTTATTCCCTGATAAGAAGAAGTCAGGAAGCAGGCAGTGGCAGGTTGACTCAGTGGTGTGCCAAGGGTCGGGGACTCTCTAGTTTTCTGCTCCTGTGTCCTCAGCATGTTGCCTGGTGGCCACACCCAGAAGTTGCCTCTCCAGGCAACACGTTCACATAAGAAGCAAGGAGAAGAGCGACAAGGCATGGTCCCAGTGAGCTTTCCCTCTTGTGCCTGTCCCTTTATCTGAAAATAAAATCTTTCCTAAGCTCCCTCTGGCAGACTTCCCCTATATATCTCACTGGCCAAAATGAGATCCCATGGCCACCCCGGCCGCAAGGGAGACTGGGAAGTGGGTATCAGGCAAAAGGGAACAGAATTATTACCACTGGTTTAAAGACACGAAGATCCACGAGTAAAGCTCAGCACATTGACTCCCTCAGGCAAAAAGACAGCGGGACGGGAGGACGTCAGCGATGGGTGTGACAGCCTGCGGTATAGTACGCATATACAGCACGAAGACTCACTTCCCCTGCATCAGATTCTCAGAAAAGGAAGTCTTCGATGGAAAACCGAGTCTTCCCGTCAAACTGTTTCTGAATCAAAATCAAAATTCTGCAGAGGAAAAAGAAATACTGTGGACTTGGGTTTCTAAAAGAATTGTGAGCTGAGGTGTGTAAGGTGAGACAATGAATGGTTTTTAGAGCACGCTGTGTTAAGAGTACCAGATTATCACCACATGTGCGGCTCCAACTTCTCATCACTTTTCAGCAATGTGTTTTTCAAAATAGAATTTCTCCTAGTACGCTAAGAAACAAACAAAAGGACAGGCTGGATGCTTTAGCTGATGAGAACATATGACAATTCTTCCTACATTATACAAATATTTAATTAAAACACACTTCTCACTTTTCAGAAGTTGGTGTTTTTAACAGCATTATTTATAAGAAGAAAAATTTTACTTGCATAGGCGGTACTGTTTCTGTGAAGCCAGGCGAACCTGGGTTCCTACTCTAAGCCACCACTTATTGGCCTTGGCCAAGTCTCAGTGTCTTCCCTGCAAAATGAGATACTAGCCCTTGCCTCATAGACTACCGTGAGTCTAAAAGGAGCCAATGTACATCGAACGCTTTGCCAGGCACATAGGAAGCCCTCTGCATTACCTATCTCAATATTTTCTTTTATTTTTGTTTTGAATAAAATAAAAAACATTTAGACTAACTTTTAATTGCTAATCATAACAAATAAATTATCTGTAAGTTTTTTCTTTGTTGTCGTTTACTTTAATCCAGGCATGCATTGTATCTTGTGACCTCTTCCTGTCTGTGTTCTGGTAAGAAAGTATAACTTAAAAAATATTCTGTGGTATGTTTTGATAATACTCTAATTAGACTATGACTTTTAAAAGTCTGCAGTAATGGATTGGACCACACCTAATGGATCCGTGGTGTTTCCTAGGTGGCACTAGTCACCCTGGGTCACTGCTGCTGGCTGCAGTAACTCTGGTTTGCTGTTAACCCTCCACGCCCTGGACTGCAGGCTCCAGACGCAGCAGCTCTGTCAGAAGGAAGTGCTGAGTCATGCTGGCGTTTCTTTCCCAACTCTACAAATTGCTTCCAAGAAAATTTCTCTTGGCCCACATGTCCTCATTTCTATCCTTGAATAGTTTATTTTTTGGACGCAAGTATAAAATGGGACCATACTAATCTCCAGCCACATTAATCCATTTTGCCTTCAAGAACATCATGATAGACTTTGTCAAATCCATGTATATTGTATTTGCCTAGTCTAACAGCCTGGCAAAGGTACTGAAGTTAGATTGGAATGCTTGTTTTTGTTATTGTCTCTCTCCTGGTTAGGCAGTAAGAGTTGATATGATAAAAATCATGTCTGGTTTTTTTTTTTTTTTTTTTATACAGAGTCTCACTCTGTTGCCGAGCTAGAGTGTGTGGTGTCAGCCTAGCTCACAGCAACCTCAAACTCCTGGGCTCAAGCAATCCTTCTGCCTCAGCTTCCCGGGTAGCTGGGACTACAGGCATGCGCCACCATGCCCGGCTAATTTTTTCTGTATATTTGTAGTTGTCCAGCTAATTTCTTTCTATTTTTTTTTTTTTTAGTAGAGACGGGTGTCTCACGCTCCTGAGCTCAAGCAATCCTCCTGCCTCGGTCTCCCAGAGTGCTAGGATTACAGGTTGAGCCAGCGCACCTGGCCAATCGTGTCTGTTTTGGTCACAATACTAGAGACAAAATGAACACTTTTTGAGTAACTTACAGACTGACAAACTGAATCCATCTGACTCTTGAGTAGTCACTATTTTTTTTTCTGCATGTTCCCATGGTTTTTTTTCCCTTTAATAATTATTTTCTAGAAAAATGTCCATGATCGATGGGAAAGTCGCCAACACCATGTGGAGCCCAACTCTGACACCTCCAGCCTCACTCTTCCTTGCTAAAATCACACTTAGAGAGCGATCTGGACAGTTGTGACCTGACTGTGCGCCCTGCTCTTGGCAGATGGCATTCTCTCCCTAAGGCTGTCTAAGCGAGGCTACGCCAGACATAAACAAAGTTACCCCAAAGTGAGAGCGCTGAGTGGTCCACGGGTTGTTTCAGTCTTTTTAATTCCAGGTTCCAGCATCTCTGATGTGGTCAAAGTGGTATCTGAAAAAAAGCTGGATTCATTCCCCCATGGAAAGTGTTTTTAAAGGAAATTCTTTACCAAACATGAGGCAAGGGGAAGGTGGAGGCTGGGAGCCAATGCCACCTGACTGAATGTTGCTCTTGGCTTACGCACTCATCCAAATATCTTCCTCGCCTAAATACTTTCAAGCAGAGCTGACTTCAAATTTGTGATTGGAAAAGACCAGCGCAGCCAGTCATGGCATTTGGCATTTCCACTCCACTCAGAACATCAGGAAATGTGATTATAAACAAGAAATAAAATGTTTTGGTTGATTCTGGGAGGCCGAGGCGGGAGGATCACTTGACCTCAGGAGCCCTGAGCAAGAGCAAGACCCTGTCTCTACCAAAAATAGAAAAAATTAGCCAAGCATGGTGGCCACACCTATAGTCCCAGCTACTCGGGAGGCTGAGGCAGGAGGATCACTTGAGCCCAGGAGTTTGAGGTTACAGTGAGCTATGATGACACCACTGCACTCTAGCCTGGGCAACAGAGTAAGACTCTGTCTCAAAAAAAAAAAAAAAAAAATTTTGGTTGTCTATGACATTCTGGAAAAGGCAAAACTACAGAGACAGTAAAAAGATCACTGTTAGCCAGGGGTTAGTGGGGAGGGAGGGATGAATAAGTGGAGCGTAAGGATTTTAGGGCAGTGAAACTGCTCTGCCTAACACTATAATGGTAGAAACACACCAGTATACATTTGCCAAGCCCATAGAATGTACAACACTGAAAGTGAACCCTAACGTAAACTGTGGACTTCTGATGACAATGAGGTGTCAATGACGGTTCACTGACTGCAACTAATGTACCACTCTAGGTGGGGCTGCTGATCTTGGGGGAGGCTGTGCATCTGTGAGGACAGGGGGTATATGGGAAATCTCTGTTCTACTCAATTTTTCTGTGAACCTACAACTGCTCTAAAAAAATAAGATCTATTTTTAACAATTGTTCTGGTTGTCTAATCTGAGTGTGAAGAAGATAGCAGGATTTGTGCTGCTTCTGAGAGACATCCCATGTGATCCAGGGCTGCTGTTGACAGGTCAGGTGGAGACTGCTTCCCAGAAACAACTAATAGCCTAGGACAGAACTTGCAGCTCTGGAAATGGAAGCTCACAGCAGGCAGGAGACCTCCTCAAGGTTAAAAGAGTGACATATTGTGGAGGCCGTGAAAACACGCCACTCACTTCTCCTGCTATGCGAGCAGAGCTGGCTGACTGCCCAGCTGCCCTGGACCCCCCAGCCCACTTACCAAGGCCATGCTCTGGAGCTGCTCCCAGCTACCACGGCAAGGGGACCAAGACAGGCTCATTCCAGTGAGCTGCAGGACTCCTCCCAGGATAACTGTGTCTCAAGGACTCTCCATAGCCCTGCTTGAATCTTTCTTGAAAATTCAGTGTAGTCTGAGATTCTTCCTTCCTTCTCTCCTTCTCTAGGTGTTAGGCCTGTATTGCAATCTGAAGGCTCTCCTTGCCCTTCCTGCTTTTTTCTCCAAGAAATCTCTTACACGTCTAACCCCATCTTGGCATTTGCTTCTTGGCAGACCCAAACTAATGCATGTGGCATTTCTTTGCCCAATCAGCTGGGTGCTGTTGCTGCTTCAAAAACAAAACACATATCCCACACAGATTGACTGTCTTGTTCAGGGTGAGACAAAGACACAAAGACCACATATATTTCTAATGTCCTAGACAAGCCAGGAGTGAGAGCCTCTTTTTTTCTCCCCCCTCATTGGCTAGTCATAATACTTGTGTGTCCTACAACTTATTTATAAGATAGGGACATACTACTATAGTAGGAGTTGACATACTCATTAGCCATTTGGGCTGCTGAAAGGGAAAGAAAAAAGGCCTCATCAATGCTGATGTTGGAAATTTCCTACACTAGAATGTACTACTTTGTCTTCAACTCTCCAAAGATGCCACAGACATAAACAAGCTGGGAGCTGTCCGTAGGGAGAGGTAAATGCATATATTCTTCTAGCTTCAGAGGTTTTCTCATCTGCTCTTATCCCACAATGCTCACTTATCCATCCACCAAATGTGAGCTCCACAAGATTAGAGGCTGTTTGCATTTCTCTGGTTCCCTACCATATCTCAATTGCTTTTCAAATGCCCAGTGCGTGGTAGGTATGCTTGATAAATATTTGCTGAATAAACATAAACCTGTGTGTACCATCATTCTGTCTTCTGTTCTGGGAAGTGGTTTCTCCTATGAAAGCTGAGTGGGTGAAGGTAGGGAGCAGAGGGATCCAGGGTATTTTGACCTAGCACTTTCTACAACTGAGAAGCAAATGGCCAGCAGCAGTTTGTCAGTGAGTCTTTCTGGAACTGCCAGTACTTGGAAGTGATTCTGATCATGAATTCAAAAGGGGCAAAGACCCTTCTGCTCTATCTTGCCCAGGGTCATTCTCAGGGTTGGAAAATGATTTCCTTACAAATCCTGAACACTTTCTTCTACTCCATTCTTTCCCTGTAAGCACACGTACATACACGATGACAAGAGAAGAGTATGCAATACGGTTATGGCTATTGCAAAGCATTTCTGTATTAGCTGGGATTTGTTTCAATTCTGAACACCAAAATTTCCCAAATTACAGCAGCTTAAACAAGAAAGAGGGTTATAAAGGTCCAAGTAGGTGGCCTAGGCCTGGCAAGGTCTCATTCCATAGTGTCAGGAACTCAGGCTGCTTCTAATTTGTTGCCCTGTGATACATGACCTTGCCCAAGTTTACATTATGCAGCAAGATCACTCCAGCTCCAGCTCTCACGATTACATTCAGAAAGAAGAAAGGGGAACAAGAAGGACATTCCTCCTTCTTTTAAGTATACTTTCTAGAGCAGCATCATCACTTTTGCTAATAACCCTTTGGCCAGAGGTTTCTCACATGGCCACAACTAGCTGCCAGGCAGACTGAAAAAAAACTTAGTTTGTATTATGGACAACACTGTGTCCAGGGCAAAGAAAAGATATGGGGACCACTAGTAGTCTCTAGCACTTTGGGCCTTTGGCTACACAATTCTTCCTTCCCAGAGGTAAAGCACACTTACTCTCTCCACAGGGAGGAACTGCAGCCTGCATAAAGCCCAGGATCACTTGCAGTCCTCTGCATTGGATCCAGATGTGACTCCCTGCAATCTGATGCTATAAAACAAGTATCTGCTATACACACTCCCAATATGTGATGCCAGAGTAGGAAAAGGAAAACACAGTAAAACTCCTATTTGGAAAAGAGGAAAATAGGGAATGGGAAATGCGAAGCAGTCACTGGTCCCTTGCAATTACTGAGTCCCACCAGGAGAATAGGGCATGCTTGAGGGCTCCCCATTTTTCATAGAGCCAGGGGTTACAGAGTAACATGTTTTGGAAGGCCAGGCATATGATTTCTTTGACAATACAATTCTCTGAAAAATTCAGTAGGCTTCTGATCTACTTTCTTCTGGTTAGTTCTATGCACCAGTTGTAATAAGCTAACATCTTATCTAGATGTGGTTTTTAATGTTACCACTCTTCTTTCTTACTGCTCTCTGCACACCCCCAGGCCCACCTTAATGGCAGCTTGAGGCTGCCATTCACCTTGAGGCTAGGTGAATCAATAAGCTGTTGGCAAAGGTAATAGTCCTAATCTAATCTTACACTCCTAATTTAATCTTTGCTGCTGGGCTGGCTCTTACTGTCTAACAGAGAACTCTTAACAGAAGGTGATTGAAAAAGCCTTGAAGCATGAGCCATATCTCTTCTTAAGGCTGTCACTCAAATTCACAGTTTCCAACTCTTTCAATTTAGGGTGCAGAGATAGTTGACATTATCAAACTTGCAAGGACCTAAACCGCATTGACTTATTCGCAGGCAACATGCAGAGAGTGCCTCTCCTAGCTGATCTCACTGGGGGCGTATGTGTCTGCAGAGGGCCCTGGGTATCCTCCACTGATTTGGGGAATCGAGTTGTGGCTCCATATCTTACAGTTATCAACAATATACCTCAATGCCTCTTGCTGCTGAGGTTCTCATTGCCTAGTAGGCAGCCCTCTTAGAGGTATACCAGGGAGATGGCCAAAACCCAGCCATCCTCCCTAGCACCCAACTCGCCTATGTCCAGGCTGCTCCAGCCACTCCTCCTTCTGCCTGTCTACCTCGATTCTCTTATCTGTGGGAGATTAGCAAGACTTCTCTTTAGCAGATGCGTCAGCTGGGGCAAGGAATACCAGGCTCTCTTTCTGTCTGGTGCCTCCAAACTCCCAAGAGAGACTCTGGAGCCCTTCACCACTTTCTCTTGGCTTTGGGGAGGAGATAAAAATTCATTCACTAGGAAAACAGCACTCCTGAATATTCTGCCTGCTCTTTCCTCATCCTTCCCAGTTCTGTGCTTATGAAGACTATAGACCTATAGTTAGGTGTGGGGATCTTTTTGGCAGACTTCATTCTGCAAACTCTTAGCTCTGGAGAGATACTTCTTCAGACTGTGAAGTATTTAAGGCCTCTTTGCCCTCAGGCTTTGGACTTAGTTAGAAAGTCAGAACATGGATATCCACATGCAAAAGAATGAAGTTGGACCCCTCCCCTACACTGTATACAAAAGTTAACTCAAAGTGGGTCAAAAACCCTAAATTTAAGAGCTAACATTATAAAACTCTTAGGAGAAAACTAGGTGTAAATTTACATGACTGTCGATCAGGTAATGGTTTCTTAGATATAACATCTAAAGCACAAATAGCCCAAGAAAAAGAGAAAAAAATGTATGTCATCAAGATTAAAAACTTTTGTGCTTCAAATGATACCATGAATAAAGTGAAAGGACTGTCCACAGAGCGGGACAAAATCTTTGCAATTCATATGTCTGACAAGGGTCTGGTATCCAGAATATCTAAAGAACTCTTACAACTTAGAAATAAGAAGACAAATAGCTTTATTAAAAATGAGCAAAGGATTTGAATGGACATTTCTACAAAGAAGATAGGCAGCTGGCCAATGAGCACATGAAAAGGTGCTCAGCATCATTAGTCATTAAGGAAATGCAAATCAAAACCACAGTGAAATAACTACTTCACACTCCTAAATGGGCAAATAACAGCAACAAAAGATGAACAATAACAAGTGTTGACAAAGATAGGAAGAAATTGGAACCCTTTTACATTGCTGGTGAGTTTATAAAATGGAGCAATCACTTTGGAAAACAGTTTATCAATTCTTCAAAAAGTTAAACAGTTACTACATGACCCAGCAATTCCTAAGCATATACTCAATAGAATCAAAAACATTTGTCTACCCAAAACTTTGTACATTGGGCCAGGCATGGTGGTTCATGACTATAATCCCAGCACTCTGGGAGGCCAAGGCAGGAGGATTGCTTGAGGCCAAGAGTTCGAGATCAGCCTGAACAAGGGTGAGACCCCCATCTCTACTAAAAATAGAAAAAATTAGCCAGATGTGATGGCAAGTGCCTATAGTCCCAGCTACTCGGGAGGCTGAGGCAGGAGGATCACTTGAGCCCAGGAGTTTGAGGTTGCTGTGAGCTTGGCTGGTGCCACTGCATTCTAGTCTGGGCAACAGAGAGAGACTCTGTCTCAAAAACAAAACAACAAAAATAAAACTTTGTATTTGAATGTTGATAATGTTCATAACAGTCAATATGAGGAAACAGTCCCCACATGGTGGCTTATGCCTGTAATCCTAGCACTTTGGGAGGCTGAGGCGGGAGGCCAGGAGTTTAAGACCAGCCTAAGCAAGAGCAAGACCACGTCTCTATAAAAAATAAAAAAAACTAGCTGAGCGTGGTGGTGCAAGCCTGTAGTCTCAGCTACTTGGGAGGCTGAGACAGAAGGATCACTTGAGCCCAGGAGTTTGAGGTTGCAGTGAACTATGATGATGCCACTATACTCTAGCCCAGGCAATAGAGTGAGATCCTGTCTCAAAAAAAGGTTAATTTTTATGTAGTTATTCGTTTTTCTTTTAGACAAATTCTGAAAAATCCTGAATTGTCTTTGAGGAACAGAGGACAATGTTAAAGGTTGCAAAAGAGCTAGTCAAGAAGAACAAAAATAATCTCTTGATGAAATTACTGAATTTTGTAATATTTTTACATCATAAAGACCACAATGTGAAAAATAAAATAAATTCAAAATCAGCATTTAAAACCAACTGCAACAGCTTATTTTTCTTTTTAAAAATGGAACTGAGCATCTTATTTGAGGCTATTTTTATTTGCATTAGATTGTTGCAAATAAACATTCTCGATGATAGAAAAGTTGTAATCATATTGTAATTCATTTTCAGTTTTTGTGTATTAACTCATTAGTCATATCCTTCAGTGAAACACTGTTTACAAAAACATATCCATTTGTTTGTAAGCACATTATGAATAACTAAGAGATGCTTTACTAATTTGATAATTAAGAGCCATTATTTGGCTGGAAAGGACCAATTAAGTAAGAAGAATTTAACCAATTTAACTCTCTTTTTCTCTCTCTCCCTCAAGCTTAGCTGACTAAGCTTAGGGGAGCATAAAAGAATTAAAGTAATCGTAGAGTATTAAAACTAGTATGAGATCTTAACGATGATCTAGTCCAGGACTATTAACTTGGAGGCCACGGATACCTAGGAAATCAGTGAGTTGGCTTCATGGGCAGTCTATGTAACCCTTAAGTTATATGCAAAATGTTGTGGGCATATGCATAAATGTATTTTTTCTAGAGTGAGAACCTATAACCCCAAATGATTAAGAAACCAATGAGCTGCAGAAGTGATGGATGAAAAACACTGTGCTGGGGTCTTGGAGACCCTTTCAGAAGGTCCTGGATTTGCAGAACCGGTCATTGCACTGCCAGAGATGACATGGGCTCAGTGGCTTCCAAAGCTCTTATAGGCAAAAATGTGGGATGCAGACAGAACACAGAGAGAAGAAATGGTGGTTCCAGACATACTCAGCTATCTAGAAGCATCCAGATGTCCTCACAGGCCATGTAGATAAGTTATCCCAGCACACTATGGTCCTATCAGCATGGAAGCCTGGAAGGTCAGGACTACTGAGAGTACATGTGTAGGGCAAGGAAGAACAAAAGACCAAAGATGGGGAGAATTAAAGAGCCATGGACAGAAGCAGAAAAATCAGCAAATGTTGGTTTGGGAGCATAAGCAAGGCTTTGGCTTTTAGCATGTGGTATTCAAGAAGTGGACAGAGCATCCAGGTTTAGTTCTTCCAAAAGCAGCTGGAAAGACCAAAGTAAAGCTGGATGCTCTCTGTTACTGTAGCAAAATTAATTCACCGTGGGTTTTTTCCTTCCTTTGGGGTTCTCCTGGTTCAGGCCCATGGCCACCATTGCACTTAACCCCTGGAATATGCTACATCCTCCTTGTGTTTTTGACCTGCAGTAGTTTGCTAAACTGGTTGATACCAGTTCATGAGAGCCAACTGTTAGCTTTTCCTAACTGTGCCTTAAGTGACCTCACATTGAAAGCTTGCAACTGGCTATGGCGGGGGTATTTGCATCATAGAAATCAGCAAATGCAAACAAATTAAGATCCCTCCTCCAAGTGGGTTATTAAATATTTACCAGCATTTACCAATCACTGCCTAAGAGTGAACCAAGAATAGAGAATATAGGGGCCTTACATAGGATGGCCAGAGAAGACCTCACTGTTAGGGTGGCATTTGGGCAGGCTAGAAAGAGGTGAGGAAGTGAACCATGTGGATATCCAGAAAAAGAGTCTTCTTGTTACAGGAAATAGCAACTATAAGTCACCTGATGCAGGAGTGTCTTTGGTGTTCAAGGGACAGCAAAGGAGGCCAGTGTGGCTGGACCAGAGTGAGGGAGGGAGAGAATGGTAGAGGATGAGGCCAGAGATAGATGAAGGAAGGAGGGGCAAGTCATGAAAAACCTTTCAGATGACTATAACGAATTTGGCTTTTACTCTGAGAAAAATAGGGTAGAGCAGTAAGATGACATAAGTATGATTTAGCCTTTAAAAGAATTGCTCCTTTTAATCCTTTATGTTACCTTTATAGTGACTAGGACCAGAGGGCTAGTGGTGGAGGGGATAAGAAGGGGTCATGTTCTGGATATGAATGATAATTGTTATTAGCAAGCAGCTTTCCGCAACAATAAAAGAAAGTCCTTCCTAATAAAGTCTTTATAACCTCCAATGAAGTACCAAGCTTCCTGTGCTTGGAAATAATCAGGTAAATGCCTGATAGTCCCTTGCCAGAGATACTATAGAAGAATTTCCTATGTTGGGAGGAGCTTACACCCACTGACCTCAAATATTTTACAATGGCCTAGGGACTTGGCTACACAAGAAAATATTTTTGTCATAACTTGATAACTGAGTTAAGGCTAAGGGAGTAAATAGAATTGGATATATCCATTAAAATGGATTTATTTCTATAATAAGATGCTAGTTGTTTTTCTGGAAGATATATTTATGACTTGGACATAGGAATATCAAAGTATTTGGGGGTAAAGTGGGTGGGGAGTAGTGTAGTGCCCATGTCGCTCTCCGTGGTGCTGAAACACCAATGGTTAAGAGGTAATATTCTCCTAACTTAGTAACTCATCCTCCATTGAGGTGAGAACTCCAGTCCTGTGCAATCACATGAGGTAGAGGTGACGTGAGGTGGGAGAGGTTAAAGAACAAAGAAAAAATGTCTTAGAATTCAAGATATTACAGCTGGAAAGGATTTTAGGGAATATCTAATCCAATTTCTTAATTGTGCAACTGAGAAAACACAGAGAGTAAGCCCATTTTTCCTAAGTAGCAGAGGTCCAGGACCCAATGAAACCTGGGATGAGATAAAATGAGAGAGAGCTAGTCCTGTGGGGTTATCCTTAGCATTTGCAGCAGATGTTTCTACCAGTTGAGTTGTCCCTCATCATGTGACCCCACTCACCATCCCAGTGAAAAAGCTTCCTCAGAAACATCTTCTGGTTTGTGCATGAACTTCCCTGAGTTTACCCCTGGCACCCCAAATTTGAACTTTACATCTTTAGGTATAATGGAGCTTCTGGTTGGTGTCACCTCAAATTTCCAGGCCTCTGCAAATGACCTCTACTTTCTATTAGTGTTGCCATGCATCTAATTGATTTGACATAATTTCTGAAAGACTAGAACTTATGGGAGACGAATATTTATTAAGGTTGTTCTTGTCCTTGTGTGGCTGACTTTATGCTCAGTGAGGCTGTAGACACGCCATTTGGTAGAATACAATTAGTGAGGTTCCAGGATAGGGGAAAGAACAGATGGGTAAAGCACCTAGTGACCAGTCATGCAGAGGTTCAGCAAAGTAATAACTCACATCCTAATCTGGTTAATTTTTACAAAAGGAAAAAAAGAGCAAGAGTCTGCTGGGATAGGTAATCACATTGATCAAGCTGGTGGGAATTTTTCTTGCCTGGATTATTTAGGTAAACACAGATGCCTAAGAGATAAGATATGTCAAGAAGCTGCCTTAAATCTTCATTTTAAAATTTCATTAAATTCTAATTGTGTGTGTTTTTTAACTGGGCTGAAACACATTAATAACTACTGAACTAGTGAATTGCAATTGACTCCAGGTCTGTAAATAGAACAAAGCCATCTGTGGGGTAGAAACCAGGAAGTTCCTGACTGCCTTCCCAGAGGCTCATTGTAACCTTGGGTCGCAGATAGAGGTGGCTCAGCTGCCCTGAACACCAACTTCATCTGGCCTCAGGGCCCTAGAGCCAAGAGCAGGTGTGAGCCACATGCCTAGTCTCCCCTGGGGCTAGGAAGAGCTGCCTTGATACCCAGCTGCAAACAAAAGCTGGGAAAGGGGACTTTCCTAGCTGTTTCAGCCTGCACCAGAAACGTGCGGCTCTTGAACCACTGCAGGTCAGACCCAGAGATGGTTTTATCAAAGTGTATCTCCAAGTCTGAGCCCCAGAGTTCTCACCATTTCGCCATTTAAGGTCTGCATAAGTGTCTGGAGAACTGTCTGGGTGGACACCTCCCCCAGTGTCCTCCTAATTGACTCACTCCACTTTCCCAGAGAGGGTCCTCCTCTAAAGAAACCTCTGCCATTGCTACTCTACCTTTCTCCCATACTTGAAGGCCTCTTATTTTTCCTTTCTCAATTTTCTTTTCTACTGGAGTAAATATATGCTTTCCTTCCTGGTTGAAAGAAAATTCCCTCTTACAAATGTTTTTTAGCAAGTAAAAAAAATGTACTGGCAATGACAGGGGCCTCCATCTCTCATCATTCAATCCAGAGAGAATCCTGTGAGCTGAGGTTTGCCCTTGAAAATGCCTGTTTGGATGCAGAGGTTCAGAATGTGGCTAAGGGAGGACCTCCCCACCACCATGGTCCTTGGATTTCCCTGGCTCAGGGTATGTCTGACACTGGGGAGGTTTGAAGAGGGAGTGGGGGTGTCCAGGGACTAAATAAATTGTTGGGGGGTAGGGGAGGCTCCGGAAGGACTGAGCCGTGTTCCTGTAAGACCCTCAGGAGGCCATGGCACAGTGCCTGATCCTGTATTGCAGGCTGAAGCCGGCTTAATTGCTGGTAATTAAGGCAGGATCTATAGTTTCTGGGCATGCCTAGTGGGGGAGGGGCTGGTTTTCTGGCCTTGGAGGAGCTGCAGGAAAGCAAGTGGCTGCTCCACTGAGCTTGCAGCTCCAGCACTCCCAGCGGCGCCTGTTGCTGGGCAGTTTTCAGCACTAGGGGTCTTTGCAAACCTGCTCTTCAAGGATGGAGAATTGTCTTTGCAAAGGAGATCAGGGTAGAATAGAAATAGTTAACCTTTATTGAGAATTTACTATAGGTCAGGCATCGTGCTAAGCACATTTAATTCTCCAAACATCTCAATGGGTGAATTTTTAATTGCTGATGATGCTAAAAGTATAGATAATTTGCTAAAGGTCCACAGTTCACACAGAATGCAAATTTAGTTAATTGGATTCCAGAGTTTGTGCTTGCAGGCACCATGCTATTCTGCAGAGATTGCAAGCTGGTAGCCTATGAACCTTCAATGTACCTGGTCCTCACATTGCTTTAAAATATGAAAATGTCCGATAACTTTCAGGGTTTTGGATTTTTTTTGAGAAAATGGTGAGATCTGCCAACACTGGCCCAATTGTTGCTTAGCAACAATGAATTCGGCTGAGTAGCTGTTGCTTCTTCCGTTTGTACTGCTCCCTCTTGTCTAACTCCTAGCCCATTTTAATCATTTATGAAAATGACTTGCCTGGCTCTTGGCACTTTGAGATTGTGACATTACCTCCTGTTAAGCAAAATAGAACAAGACGTAAAAGTACAAGCTGGAATGGAGGGATGCGGTGGTAAGGCCCAGTTACATAGCAGCAAGTATCCGTGCATTTAGTTACAGTCTCAAAGAGCACAAGCCCATCACAGAGGCCAATTTATCCCTAGTCTCATTTTCAAGCTCACAGATAAGCAAGAAGAGCTGGCTCAGAGTGGGGGAGGAGATGTACAGAAATCTCAAGAAGCACTGTCGTCTGAGACAAACAACTTTCCTTGTCTACTTTTAAGAGATTGCTTTTCATAAAACTTTGTCATAAACTCTGCTTTATCATCCCTGCCTGAGCTTCCAGCTGGCCAGAGTCCGAAAGCTAAAAGCCTGCAACTTCCAGAGGAGGACATTTGCCTGCCTAAGGCTGTATGGCTACACCAGCCTGCATGCTTCTGGGTAATCAGGTGGGAAATTTCATCTGCGTTTAGGGTTTCCTGTGATATCAGTCTTCTCCATGTGCCTGCAGAGTTGAGATTCACATACCTGCACAGGCAACCCTGGCCTTTAAAAGGCTGTGGTGCCTTTTGAGGTGTAGAGTAAATCAAATGATTTATTGATTTTCTTTAACCAGAAGAATCAGCCACGCTGGTCAAGGCAAGGACCATGACAGGGTAGTGTGATGTTGAGGTCCAGGTTTTGAAGTCTTTGGAGTACGCAGAGAATGATGTCACACTAAGTACCTTCAGAGAAGCAAGGGCCCCTCAAGTCCACTGTGACCTCCAGGGTGAGGCCATGTGATTCGAGGGGACTTTGTCTCAGAATATGTTTTCTGTGCATAAGACAATTAAGCTCCAGCTACTGACACTGAGGGTGACTAAGCTTTTCCCTAATGACCCATAGGGCAGCTGGCATTTTCACATTTTCACTGTCCAGAAGACTCTGGCCCTGTATGTGGGTGCTCTATTCTCTCCCCAACACAAGTGCTTCCAGAATTCCTTACTAAAATGTCTCAATTAAAGCTGCTCTTTACTAAACCTAAACTTCAGAGCTTCCCCGGAGGATGACTCCAGTCTTGAGTAGAGGCAATGTAGCAGACCCATGGGAGAGCAGCCTGTGGACTTGGGACAGCCCTGGCCTTGTGTCTGGCTCTGCTGCTTGCTGGCTGGGTGGGCCCATTCTTTAGTCACCTCGCCTCCCTTCCCCATGGCTTCCTCATTCAAGAAACGCATAATGGCCCTACTTCCCAGAGTTGGAATGAAAACTCTTTAAAATGATGCAGCATAGAAAAGAGCTTACAACCCTTGGCATATAGGAAGTGTTTACTAAAAGATCTTCCTTGTCCTGTCGCCTGCCTACCTTTCTAATTTCCTCTCTCCCATCCCCCTCTCACTCCCAGTGCTATGTTTATTCTGATAAAAATCATTCTTCCCACCCACTCACCCCACACTTTCCTGTCTCCCTCCCTACCCGTCCAGATCACTGCCTTCCCTGGCCTTCCAGACTGGATCAGGTCCTCATGCTGAACTCTTTGAAACCACCTTGTACTTTCTATTCATAGCACTTACTGCTGTGTATGAGATAATGCTACTGTCTGTCTCTCCCTCTACTCTTGGAACTTCGTAAGAGCAGGGCTGTTTTGCCCACTGTTGTCTCCCAAATGCCTAATAAGAACCTGGCACAGAGTAGGTCCTCAATAAATATTTGTTTGTTGAGTGATTAATAAAAGACATAGCTCACCTTGAACTTTCTTTTGATTATACAATAAGGGGATAGTTAACAGGAACGTGTTAAGGAATCATTATAATCATGTATAAAAATTAACTCAAAATAGATCAAATACCTAAATGTAGGAGCTAACACTATAAAACTCTTAGTAGAAAACACGGATTTGGCCATGGAGTCTTACAATATAGCAGCAAAAGAAAAAAAATAGATAAGTTGAATTTTATCAAAATTAAAAACTTTTGTCCTTCAAAGGAAACCATCAAGAAAGTAAAAAGACAATCCACAGAATAGAAAAAGTATTTCCAAATCACAAATCTAGTAAGGAGCTTGTATATAGAATATATTAAAAATACTTATAACTCAATAATTGAAAAGGTAAATAACCCAATTAAAAAGTAGGCAAAGAGCCGGGCACGGTGGCTCACACCTGTAATCCTAGCACTCTGGGAGGCCAAGGCAGGCGATGGTTCAAGGTCAGGAGTTTGAAACCAGCCTGAGCAAGAGCGAGACCCCATCTCTAGTAAAAATAGAAAAAAATTAATTGGCAAACTAAAAAAAAATATATATAAATGAGCTGGGCATGGTGCCACATGCCTGTAGTCCCAGCTATTCGGGAAGTTGAGGCAGAAGGATCCCTTGAGCCCAGAAGTTTGAGGTTGCTGTGAGCTAGGCTGATGCCACGGCACTCTAGCCTGGGCAGCAGAGTGAGACTCTGTCAAAAAAAAAAAAAAAGTAGGCAAAGGAAGTCAGGCACAGTGACATGTGACTGTAGTGCCAGCTACTCAGGAGCCTTAAGCAGAAGGATTGCTTGAGTCCCGGGGATCAAGGCTACAGTGCACTATGATTGCACCTGTGAATAGCTACTGCTCTCCAGCCTGGGAAACATAGCAAGACTCCATCTCAAAAAAAGAAAAAAAAAATCAGCATTTTTCCAAAGACGATATAAAATGCCCATTAAGCACATGAAAAACCACTCAACATCATTAGGTATTATGGAATTATAAATCAAAATCACAATGAGATACCACTTCATACCTGCTAGAATAATTAGCATCAAAAAATCAGATAATAACAAGTGTTGGTGAGGATGTGGAGAAATCAGAGACCTCATCCATCCACACGTGGTGGGAGTATAAAATGGTATAGCCACTTTGAAATAGTCTGGCAGTTCCTCAAAAAGTTAGAGTTAGCATTTGAACAACAATTTCACTTTTAGATATACCCGAGAGAGATGAAAAATATGTCCAGGCAAAAACTTGTGTATGAATGTTCATAGGAGCAGTATTCATAATAGCCAAAAGAGAAGAAACAACCCAAATGTTCGTCACCTGATAAATGCATAAGTAAAATGTGGTATATCAATGCAACGTAATATAATTCAGCCATAAAGAGGAGGAAGTACCGGTACGTGCTACAATATGAATGAACCTTGAAAACATTAAGCTAAGTGGAAAGAAGCCAGACACAAAAGGCCATGTATTGTATGACTCTATTTATATGAAATGTCCAGAATAGGCAGATCCCTAGAGACAGAACATGGATTAATGTCTGCCTAGGGCAAGGGGTGGGGAGGGAAATATGGGGGGCAAAAGCTAACGGGTACAATGTTCCTTAGGCATGATGAGAATGTCATGATATTGATTGTAGCGATGGTTTCACAACTCTGTGGCTATACTAAAAACTATTGAATTGTGTACTTTAAATGGGTCAATTGTATGATATGTGAATTACATTTCAAAGCTGAAAAAAAAGCATCATTATACATCCATCAATTTTTAGGTATTAAGAGAAGCATGTGACTCTCATCCGAGATGAGTCAACACACCAGGTGGGAAGACAAGCGCAGATGAAACAGTAAGCAATACCAAATGGGCTGTAACCAAATACTACATCGGGAAACAAGGGCTGCCATCCTGAGAAGGCACATAATTTAGGGAGGTGGCAAATCTTGCATAGGAGATATTTTAAACTCCAAATACAGAAGTGACATCCTGTGACACTTGGTGTGACACTAATTATTTTCTAGTACCGTTGTCTGATTTTCAGGTGTTTGAGTCCCATCTCCCCAGCTGCCAGCACAGTGCCTGACACTCACTGAGGGTGATTGGGTTCTATGACTGCGGCTGGAGCCAGAGTCGGGATTTAGAGCTTCCTGTCCTGACTGACCTATCTCTTTTCATCCTGCCTGTGTCACCAAGGGATTCCTTTTTGCAAACAGCTTTCCCATGTTTTCGTGCGTTAGCTTACCCCACGGCCCAGGAGGGCGGAAGAGCATGCTAATGTTACTGTCTGGGGAAGTAACTGGAGAATAGGAAGGAGCAGGGAGCCTGGTCTTAATTCCAGGTCACCCAGGGGGCAAGCACCTGGCTGATCAGGGATTAGCATAGATGTTACTGTCCTGCTAAACCCGCAGAGCCAGGCTGCTTATCTATTTCAGAGGTAGGTTTATTGCCATTTAAGGGAGAAAAAAAAATCAGTCTAAACCAACCTTTATTTTAGGACTAACATAAGGATGTGTGTGTGTATTGCTTGGGGAGAGGGGAGCAGATCATATCTTTAAGAGGAAAAAAAAAACCCAAACAAATGATAAACTTGCCAAAAAACTGTTTGTGGTCCGCGGTATCCCTGAGACCCTCTAACATCTACAGTCCTGAGATGAGAAGTTACCTTAAGCCAGCCTCAATGTTCCTTTGGCAACTATGTTCTATTTAATATATTATTTAATGTATTTGTTCATTTGGGCCATGACTCACTGTTTCTCTGCATTCTATTTTTAGCTGTTGTTTCTCAGTTGGATTTTTCCATGTATCAGATGTTCAACTCTGTGTCTAGGGGGACAACGTCTACCGTGGGGCTGAAAAACTGACCATGGAGTTTTATTATTTGTCAATTGTGAAAGGTTGTAGGAAAAATGTCTTCCCCCAAATTTGCTAAGATTGAGAAGTTACCCTAAAGAGAGTATGTGATAAAATGCCAATTGTTGTAAGGATAAGGTACAATTCTGAGGCATTTAGTGGAAGACAGTGGCTACCTACCTCCATGTTATTGTGTACTATCTGAACAAATGACTCCTGACTCCTGTTTCTAGAAGGGAATCTGGCGGGAGCACAAGCAGGGAGAGATCAATCCAGTGTGCTGACACAGCTGGGGAGTGAGGCTGCGGAAAGCTGAGAAGACTTAGAGAGAAACAGTGGCTTTGAAGAAGGGTGGAGCTGTGCCTCGGAGAACAGATCCAGAGAAGGTCAGTCTGGCTAGGGAAAGCAGGATGGGAACACGAGAGAGGGAGAAGGGATCTCAAGTGGACGGATCAAAATGGAGTCTAACCTAGATGGCGGACAGCATGGGTGCCAGGAAATGACCATTTGTTAACCTTTATTTTTATCCTATGTTTATAATTGATGTATGCATATATTTACAGGTAAGGGCATAGGAATGTTCAGGAATGATACACACCAAACTGATAACAAATTCAGGAGAGGATAAATTGAAGCGAGGTTAGGAGAAGTGGAATGGTTCCCTTTTACTCTAAATACCTCAGCGTCGTTTGATTGTTTTAAGTAACAAAAAATGAATATATATTTTAAAAAGGTATTGTATCATCATTGTGTATTAAAGAAAGCATAAATAAGAGACAAAAGGGAGAGGGCCTAAGACTATATGCCAATTGTTAAAAAATAAAATTAAAATAGTATAATTAGGAGAAATTAAAACCCATCTGTAATCCTATACTCAGAGATAATTGCACTAGGAGAGCATTTCTTACTCAAATCCAGAGCAGCAGATTGGTGTCCAGGCAGAAAAGTCTCCACTGGTAGAGAACTGGGCACTGCACCAGCAGGACGGGGGACAGGGGCCAGACCAGGACCTGTGTGAAGGTCTGAGCAGATGACGCCACTGGCTAAGTGAGGAAGAAACAAGCCACTGGCCAGGCAGTGGGCTTGGGCCTGAAGTCCCAGGTTGGGGTTAGAGCAAACAGCACCCACAAGAGGGGCTTAGGGGCTCAGACACCAAGTCAGACATTTACCTTCAGCTGGATGCTGGGGTTACACACAGAGACCTTGCCCCTAGGTCTCTGGGAGACATGGTACTGAAAGGAAGTGTCTAATAGCGGGAGTTAGTGGCCTTAGAGGTCAGCCTTAGATAAGGGAGAGAGGCCTGTGATGCAAGAGTGACTCGGAAAGAGTGTGGGAGAATCTAGAGGCACAGAGGATGTGCAGGCACTGGGACAGCCCTTCACTGCTGAACTGTCCGTGCCCCACCGGAAGGGGGCGCCCTGGCCGTCCCTCACTGAGGGAATAGCACCACCCCCACCCCTGCCCCAGTCCCCACACGTCCAGTAGTCCCTGTGGCCCCAGAACACATCCTTGTTTTAAAAGCAGTGGATCCAATGTCCAACGGATGGACAGTGAGGGGCTATAAGCCCCCAATTCTCTTCTGCTGCCAGAAAGTGGAACTGTGGCAGACTGGAAGGAAGGACTTTGAGGGACAAGAGGAGAGCGGAGAGGCAGCGCAGCTGGGGGCAGAGAGCCATCCCCCACTTCAACCCCTGACGGAGAGGGGCAGGAAGCACGGAGACCCTGGGCGAGGGCCTGTGTCATCCCACCAGCTACGAAACGTGGCATCCGCATGGATCCTTTGGCCTCCAGGATTCGAGCTTTTGGATTTCACACATTTTTCAAAGGAGGATGAAGAAAGCCAGTTGTTGCATCTGCTGTGAACATTTAAAGAAACGTGCTCGTCACCTACCACAGCATTAAACACCTCTTGAGACAGGGCCTGCCACATCAACACGCGAAACTCCCCGATGTCAGGATCGCTCCATATTTAACCACTCGGATGGGAAGAACACTTTCATATTTACGTAGGATATAGATAGCAGTCGTCCAATAAGCCGTGGTTCTATTTTTAAGCGCACGTCTCTAGGCATCTCAATAACCGGACTACAGCGCAGTGCTTGCAGTCTTAAATCAAGAAATCAATCTCCTGTTCTAAGTGGGAAAGTGCATTGCATTTCTGGGTTTGTTCATATTCATTTTCACAAGTAAGTTAATTGCTTGGGTATATGCATATATGCATTTTTCCCTCTTCATTCTTCCTACACAAAACTGCCCAAGGAGCAGCTGAAAACATTCTTTTTTTAATATGTAAGAGAAAAAAACAGCAAGAATTTAAGATAGCAGATTACAAATGCAGGGCCCTGAAAGAAACAATAGACACAGCCATTGGAGAGCTCTAATCTGATTGGAAGGGAACCCCACATTCTCCCACCCCTTTGTAGACAAACAAGCAGATCAGCAAGGGTATCTGAGAAGCTCTTATTTTCTCCATTCTTTGGGCTCCCTGTTGGCCCTGGATGTAGCCCTATATCATCAGCTCAGACACCCATAGCAGCAGCAGCAGCAGCAGCCATGAGCGCTCTTTGAATGGTAAGCCTGTGTGGGGCATTACGCTAAACATTTTACAGGCATTATCTCATTTAATCATGACAACAGCTTGGTGAGGGGGCTGCTATCCATTTTACTGATGAAGAAACTGAGACACCACTCAGCAAGTGTTAGAACAACAACACAGCCAAGGTCTCGCGAATGCCCATCTTCCATTCTCTGAAGCACTCCCAGATCGTTTCTGGCCATGAGGCAACAAAGGCAAGAACATCCCCTGCCTTGGTGTGGGATTCCAGAGCACGTAGGAGGAACCAGAGATAGATGCAGGGCCTGGGTCAGGTTCTGGTACTGTGGGTCCCCCGTGTGGCTCCCAAGGTGGGATCAAGCATTCATTTTTTCAGTACTCTCCCATGGGCATGTTGCAGTGTAGTTTTTTGTTGTCACTGCTGCTGAGGGTCACGTAAGCCCTCCGGAGTGAAGGGAAAGAATTGGTCCCCTTGGCCAATTCTTCTTTCCTTTCCTTCCTTCTTTCCTTTGCTTATTCAGCACATTCTCCCTGATAGCTGGGAGCAGCTGGGGTTAGTAAGCTGGAACCCGAGCAGATCAATACCACGTGCAGGACAGGACATCGTTAGCACAGCACTGATGCTCATCACGGTTCCATCCGGTAAGTCAGTCATGGTGTAGAGGTTAAGTAGACTCTGTCTAACGTCAAGAGATTCATCTTACTGGAACATGGGACGTTTTTCTGCCTCGATCACGCAATACAGCTTTAGAGAATGTAAACTACATGTTATTTTTAAATATTTGAAATAATGCTTTGTATGCAGTGTTTGCATAAATAATGAAAATGTTACCTACCAATAATATGTAAAAAAATATATATATATGACATATATATTTAAATCTTTAGACAACATGGCTTGCAATCACATTGTGGGAAAAACAGTTTTTTAAAATTGCATACAGAAAAAAATTGCATACAGTTTTCATTGTGCTAATGAGACATACTGCAAGCTATCCAGATGCCAAATTCTTTTGCAAAATGACAGCTACAGTGGTAATATTGTGCAACATCAGTTTTTGTTGTTATTTTTTGGTCATCTTTCTCTTAAATAAAGGCACAACACTATTGCAATTAATAATGACTAACAACTTAAACAAACTTAAATTCCCCTTCCTGATGTTGCTGCCACCTGCCCGTGCAGGAGTGCCCTTCTGTGGTGGTGAGCAGAGGCGTAGATCTGTGCCCACATGCCATCTTCTCCCGAGACAATCCTCCCTTCTCTAAATTGTGTTGGGAAGACATGGTCCTTGGCTCAAGCTTAAAATTTTCTGTGGCTCTTTAAGAGCTATGAAAAAAACAAATAAACCAAACAAGAAGACATGGTCATTATAATGGAGGAAGAAGAATTGATACTTTTTTTTTAACTAGTAGAAAATTTCTAGAAATATCTCTCCTCAAAATTAGAGACATTTCATCAAATGTGGCTGAGGCCATTCATGCAAAAATAATAGCTATATTATAGGCCATGGATTTTGTCTCCCCTAAAGGATATTACATTTTCATAAAAACTCCTACACAAATGCAAATGCAGAGACGTTTTGTCAGATGTCTAGTCACACAGATAAAACTGCCCTGCATGTCGTTTCTCTCACCCACAATCCTAGTAGGAAAAGAGGAATCATAAGTTCCTGTTGCCAAAGCATCCCCAGGCCCTGCGACACAATGCCATATAGAAATGAAATTTTTTCAAAGCCAACAAATAATGATTGATCCCCAACTATTTGGAGACATAGAACTATCTGGCTACCCCAGGACTCAGCAATTTTTATCCAAAGCCCCTGATAAGCCAGAAGGCTGGAGTGGGGAGATTGTATAAGATACCAGCCCTTAAAAAGAGCCCACAATCTAAACTCCTTGCTGAGCCATTCAATGAAAAGTGCTGTGTAAAGCCAAAATGCTGAAGCATCCCTATGTGATGCTGGTATGAGTGGGTAGAACTAAGGCTGGTGTGAGCTGCTTATTTATGCAGCTGCTATCATTCTGGAGTATGGGGGGCCAGAGGCAGGCTAGCTGTTTATCTTGTTATATTGGCCTTCTGCTGGATTAATTTAAAACAGCTTTTAAAATAAACTACGAGGTCTTTTAGACACTTTAAACTGTGGTTGTGCATATATATATTTAGGGGCAGTAAAAACAGACTATAATATGCTTCTAAAATCTTTCACAAGTATATGTGAAAGAGCTTGATACACAATGACAGGCTTGTTCAAATAAGGTATTATTCTCTGTATCACTGCTATTTACAAACAAATAAGGTACTCTTTATATCACTGCTATTTATAAAGAGATTGTCGCATGCAGGTGATGATTAAGTTTGGCTTTGTTAGAGAGATTGGGGTTGGAAGGAATTCTCGAACACATAGACTAGTCCTATGTGACAGAAAGGCAAAGAAAGACCTCCACCTGGATGGTTCCAATCTCATCTGGATTCTTCAAGGTAATTCAGACAATCTAGGTAACATCACCAGCAAGTTAACCCTGTTCGAGCTGGTTTGCCTGTCTTTACAGTGCAGGCAGCCTGGAGCCCATAATATTCACCCCAATATTATGTTTTCCTGTGCTCTATGGGCCTGCTCCTGGTGTTTCTGCAGAACATGAATCACATCAGCATTAAGAGAGGTGCAGTGTTCAAAACACAAAGACATGGGAGTGCAGGCAGACTTAAAATTACTGCTGAGTTGCCTAGAGGGCCTTTAAAAAAATCTAAACAGAACCTTCTCCCTTGCTGGCCCAGAGCCTTGTTTGCGTATGAGCAAGGACAAGAAGCCCATCCTTCTCCACGCCATTGCGTGCAATCTTCGCTGGCACACCTGACTTTGCCCCAGGGGATGCTAGAAACTTTTCTCAGGGGAAGAATCTTGCAGCCTATAAAACTAATGGCAGCAATCTCCTGCCTTGGAGTGCCTTTAAGAAATTCTTTGTCTGAAATCCATCCATATTCTTATTATATATATTATATAGTTCCCTAAATATTTTCTAGGAACAGCTTTCCCCATTATCATTATGGAAGACAACAGCAGAGGACCCCTGCCGCAGACAAGGAAAGGCCACAGCGCCTGAAGGAAGGAAAGCAAGTCATAAAAGGAAAAGAAGCAAGTCATTAAATCCCATAAAAATGTGATGTGTTGTTTGGGTTTATGTGTTTTCCTATAGTTGTGGGGTTTTTTTTTATCAAGGTGATTTATTCATATTATTTTCATTGAACATAATAGATTCTTTAGCCCATCTTCACCTTCCCGTGGCCTTGGGTTTTATGGTATGATAACTGTGTCAATTACAGTCGCATTGGATACAAATCAACTCTGGAATAACCTGGTTGACAGTGCATGGCACGAGGCTGTAGATAAACTGGGAAGGCTGCCCTTATTAGACGTGGAGGGGTCAGGGGTTCACACAGGAGCTACAGCCTGCATGGTGGGGATACCAGGAACCCCAAGAATGAGCAAGAAGGGATGGGAGTAGCATTATCTTCCTCTTGCTGACTTTTCCACTTGGTTTCCAGGCCTGCACTTGGAAAAACAAAACACGATCGCATCCCTGAGCTAACTTGGGCTTCTCCCAAGGGAAAGCTACTGGAAACGTTGCTTCTTCCCCAACTTCCACATATTAATAACAAAAATAATAGCTTCCAAATTCTGAGCCTTTTCTCTGTGCCATGCAATATCTATGCGCTTTATTTTTATACTCCCATCATCCCTGTGAGTTGGGTGATTATTACTACCCTTGTACAAATGAGTCTAGGGCATAGAGATTGGGTGACTTGCTCAAGTAGGTGGCTGGGATACAAATGGAGGTTTCATGCTTATGTTAAGCAGAATATAAGAGGGTTTCTTTCTTCTTCAGTTCATTTATTTATTTATTTATTTTTCCACCACCACCAAGGCCTTGGTTTTCGCCAGCCCTGACCTTCAACTTTTTAGAACTGGTGCTTAAATTCTTACTGAAAGAGATGACAAGCAACTAACCACTGTGAACTTGAGCTTTGTTTGTGTCAACATCTGGGGGTCAGATGTCCTGGCCAGCAGCTGATGCTGGGGTGCCAGGGAGAGGGAGCAGGGACTCTGTGTATTGCCCCACTGAAGCATCATATTTGTGCTTCTGAACAATGCTGAGATGCATCGAAATAAGGGACACTTAGAAAAGCCTGCAGCCTTAGGGGGCCTCTTTAAAGAGTAACTGCCTCTGAGGAGTTTTCAGATATCAGCCAAAGAATCCATTTCCTCCTATAAGCATAGAACTTTGAGGGCATATTTTATGCTGTGGCTTCTGAGTGCCTATTTTTATCTCTGTCCAGTTATTGATGAACTGAAAAGTCTTTTATTTTCCATTGACGCTGTCATCTTTTGCCATTTATTTTAGGTAAACATAATGTTGTGAGGACAAAACTTCACCTCCAGGTCCATAAAACAGAACGGGAGAAATTATGAAGTTCTTTGATTTATCCTCCAGGAGCAAGAATCTTCTCTTAGGTAATAAAGATGGCTGCAGTCCTGTTTTGAGTTTTTGGGTGGGATTTTTTGTTGTTGTTGTTCTTTTAAGATAGAGTCTTGCTGTGTTACGCCAGGCAGAATGCAGTGGCATCATGATAGCTCACTGCAACCTCCAACTCCTGGGCTCAAGCGATCCTCATCCTTCTACCTCAGCCTCCGGAGTAGCTGGGACTACAGGTGTGCCACCATGCCAGGCTAATTTTTCTATTTTTAGTAGAGATGGGTCTGCCTCTTACTAAGGCTGGTCTTGAACTCCTGAGCTCGGCCTCCCAGAATGCTAGGATTACAGGAGTGAGCCACCACGCCCCGCTGGGACTTTTCAATACCAATATCTTAGATTTGGAAAAAAAACAAAGAATTTGTCATTTGTCTCTGTTATGTGGAGATTTCCACTTTGGAGCCATTTTGCTCAGCGTGGGGACTGCTGACAAGTTCAGGCACAGTCACTGCTGAGCCCTGGCAGGAGGACGTCCTAGAGCCACTCTCAGAGCGCAAGGCTGCTCTGCCTTCTGCGGTCCCCGGTCCCCGGGGCAAGGCGGGTGGGGTGCGGCCCAGGCTTCAGCGAGCCTGCCAGGTCACTGCCGGGGTCGGAAAGCTGACTTGGGATCCAGCTGGACTTCCTGTGTTGGTACTTTCCTAGCAGCTTCTTGAGAAGCCTGCCATTGCCGTCTTTCCCTCTCCTGGGAAAACTAAAGGAATGATCCAGAAGGATCAAGACACTATGCCCCTTCATTTCCCTTCCTGTTAATGTGCTACCAGAGAGAAACTTCCCAAAGACGGTATTTGCCAGGGGAACTCGAGATGGAACGTTGTTCCATGGTCTGTTTTCCTAGGGGAAAGACCAGAGAGCATGTGAGAGCACCTGACTTTCAAGCCCAGAAATCAGATTCGAATTGTAGTACAGGAAATGTAGGATTTCCTTAGGTGATGATACTTTCATTTTTAATTTAACTTTTGAGTAGGTGATGCTCAAAATTTGACCCAGTCAAAATTCAAACATGTATACAGTGAAACATCTCCCCTGCTTCCCTGGGCCACACTCAGTTTCCCCGCTACCTGTGTATCCTTCCAGAGATCTTTTATGCACATACAGACAATTACACATCTATTCCACACTTTCTCTGACAAATGGTAGCATGCTATGTTCAGCACCTTGCTTTTTTTTTTTCGCTTTACAATATATTACAGATCTTTTCCTATTGTACATAAAGAGCCTTCCCTACTATGTGAATATACTGTTACTTTTTTAGTACTGTCTCCTAATGTTGGGCAATTATTTCCTACCGTTTGGCTATTTAAACCCAGACTGGTCACTGAGAACAGTTGAGAATCTGTCTACCTGGAGGTATCTAAAAATGAGGTAAGTTCTCCTCATATGGTGGTTTACATAGTACTGACCAGGCAGGGTCCTGAGTGTTCCTTTTGAACAATAGTGTCAGCTGATTGTGGACTCTAGAATCCTCTGCACTAGGCCTGAAGGCACTGTGTAGTTACTAAGAAATTCATTCACTTTTACAGCATTTTAAAAAACGAATATAAAAACTTTAATAAATAGTATTTGGTAATAACTTAGAAATATATCCACGTGTGCTTAAATAAGGGTTATTATCCTAACACTTGCATTTGAAGCACTGTAGTTAGCATGTTAAACCAGAAAACACATTTGACATCTGCTCCATGCTGCCATTGCACTTAACTTGCGGTAACACTCCCTTTGCCTTATGGTGTGCATTTCAAATGCACTAGCAAAGGATTAATTGCCTTCTAATTCAGAGCTTTAGAGATTCAAACTGAAGCTATAGTGATTTAGCTTTAAACAACATTTGAACTATATTTAATTATAGTCTTCAAATCCATTTTCCCCATTTTTGGAGCTACATTATTTATATCACTGACATAATAACATCTATTTTGATAGATCTTAGGACTGTGCTCCATCAGCCATATTGTTAGAACAAAGGCTCTTGGAACATGCGCTATAGGGGGACAATGGACAATGACAGCATGACCGTAGGGGGTGGTGGCAGGTGGAACAGCGCATCCTGCTGAAATCCAGTTTGGAGAGCTTGACTTGAAAGAAGTAGCTCAGGAGGAGCTGTTGGGTCGGGTTCTCAGTTTGAACATAGTGAGTGGTGCTTCTCCCGGGACTTGCTCTTAACGGCCTATGAAGTAAGTAAATTGTGCATGAGCTGTTCAGACACGCCAGGCAAGAGACCTCTTTGCCTGTGTGCTGTGACTCCTCTATGGATGAGAGCTGAGGCCTCAACTTGCTTTCATTGTAGTCTCAGTGCCAGGCACACAGTAGGTGCTCAATATGTGCTTTTGAACTGAGCTTTTCCAAGTGTCTTCCCAGTGGAAATGAGAGGGTAAAGAAATTTATGGCTGTTTATCATGTATTGTTAAGTCGGGGGGAAAAAACCCAAAAACTAAGGCATAAAGAGAGAGATTTACTGAGAAACTAATGAAGTTTAAATCTGAAGACCCATCACTTGCATGGGCCCCTTTCAAGACCCTATACAGGCCAGGCGCGGTGGCTCACGCCTATAATCCTAGCACTCTGGGAGGCCAAGGTGGGCGGATCCCTCAAGGTCAGGAGTTCGAAACCAGCCTGAGCAAGAGTGAGACCCCATCTCTACTAAAAATAGAAAGAAATTAATTAGCAAACTAAAAATATATAGAAAAATTAGCCGGGCATGGTGGCACATGCCTGTAGTCCCAGCTACTCGGGAGGCTGAGGCAGAAGGATTGCTTGAGCCCAGGAGTTTGAGGTTGCTGTGAGCTACGCTGATGCCATGGCACTCTA